>OU744317.1:7753584-7785145 GCA_916610145.1 Eristalis arbustorum
CGGGGTGGACCTGGGCCTCAACCAACATGACTCTCCAGCCAGCACGATCTTTTCCCAGCTGCCTCCAGCTGCACACACCAAGTTGGTTGAGGTCCTTTTCCACTTGTGTGCGCCATCTAGTGCGAGGACGTCCTCTGTTGCGCTGTCCCAATGGCTCGGTGTCGAAGACTCTTCGGGCCGGAGCTGTGGTGTCCATCCGCTCTACATGACCTAGCCATCTTAAGCGTTGGATCCGAAGACGCTTAACTAAGTGCATGCCGCTGTACAGCCCGTATAGTTCGTGGTTGAACCTTCTCCTCCAAACGCCATCAACGCAAACAGGACCAAAGATCGTACGCAGAACTTTTCTCTCAAAAACAACCAAGAGCTTCTTCATCCGCTTTCAATAGCGTCCATGTCTCTGCGCCATAGAGCAGGACTGGGTTGATCAGGGTTTTATACAAGGTCAATTTTTTGTTTCGAGAGATGGCTCTGTTACTCAATTGCCTCTTGAGGCCAAAGAAACAGCGATTGGCAAGAGTAATTCTGCGCTTGATCTCGGTACTGGTGTTGTTGTCCCTATTTACTCCGGATAAATATGTTGTATTAGTATTCAATTGTGTTGCAACTTTTCCTACACACCAATAGTGCTTATTTTACCTCCAAGTGGTAGCCATCGGGTACTGGTTGTAGTTCAGCCGGGCTCAACCTGCCAAACTTATAAGTGCGACCTCTTATCCTAGGGGTTACAAAAAAGAAACTGGCCCTCCAGGTTGGGGGTTGTGCCGTCGGGGTAACTGCCCGGCCACACAAAAAAAACCATAGTTACGAAGCAACAACAAGCCTCGGAAACGGATGATTTTACTGATGACGAACCCTGCAAACGTAAGGTCCCTTTAAAGGCCACGTGCAGCCGAACAATTTTTGTACGGGGGAAGCCCTTGACTGCTGCAAAGCAGACATAACCGCCATCCAAGACGTGCGATGGGATGGACCGGGCAAAACACAGCAACACAGGGAAGCACAGCCTACACGACACCACAACCAACAACGGATTTAGGCTGATCGACTTTGCTGCGGGGCGAAATGTTGTAGTAGCCAGTACAAAATTCCCACATCTCGACATTCACAAAGGGACATGGCGATCTCCTGATCAATCAACCATCAATCAGATTGATCACATTGCGATCGACGCAAGGCACTCCTCCAGTATTATAGATGTCCGAACGTTCCGAGGTGCCAACATTGACTCGGACCACCACCTTGTAGTAGCCAAGGTAAGGTTGCGGATATCCCGAACACCGCCAAGACAAAGAAATACTGTGAGGAAGTTCAACGTCGGCCGGCTACAATCGCAAGAGATTGCCAAATCCTTTTCCGATCGTGTCTCCCTCAAGCTCTTAAGCAATCCTATGCCGCCAACATCAAGTATTGAAGACCAGTGGCAGCATTGCCAAAAAGCTATCAGAGATGCCGCCTCCGATGTGCTGGGTTTCAATCCGCCACCACAACGAAACCCCTGGTTTGACAATGAGTGTCGGCAGGCGAATGCAGCCAAGCAAGAAGCATACAAAGCGTCACTGCAAAGAAGGACAAGAGCCGCTCGGGAGCTCTACGAGCAGAAGAGGAGAGACGAACACCGGCTTCTCAGGAGAAAAAAGAAGGAGCATGAGAAACGCGCGATCGGCAGAATAGAGGGATACCCCTGCAGGAATGAGGTAAGGAGGTTTTACCAAAGGGTAAAGTCAACCAGTCAAGGTTATAAACTCCGAAATGAAGCCTGTAAGGATGATCAAGGGAACATCGTAGTAGAGTCACAGTCGATGCTGAGAATATGGAGAAACCATTTCTGCAGACTGTATAACGGCGACGAAGAACCAAATTCCGCTGTCAGGCAGAACGAACCATTCAACCCCAATGAAAGGGACGATGATCCACCCCATCCGGATGAAGTGAGGATTGCTATATCTAAACTGAATTCCAACAAGGCTGCTGGATCTGACGGCCTACCCGCCGATGATTTGGTAAGGAGCATGCATATAATCGGAGGAAAACATGCCCGATGAATGGAACCTCAGCATTGTTTGCCCGATCCACAAGAAAGGAGACCCTCTTGACTGCGCCAACTATCGGGGGATAAGTCTCCTTAACATAGCCTATAAGATCTTATCTGCCGTACTGTGTGAACGCCTAAAGCCATTCGTCAACAACTTGTTGGTTGAGGCCCAGGTCCACCCCGGACTGTAGCGCCACCTTAAGTAAGTAAGTAATTAGTATTCAAATTAATCGAAAGTGTGCTATGTAATCGGGACGATTACTTGATCAGGATGACCGAATTGTAGGCGAAAGTTAAAAACGAACATATTAATTCATAAGAAATGTTAAAAAGCAGCCTGTGCAGAACTGAAGCTTTTGATCATTCAGTCAGCGACCTTTGTTGACAAAAATAATAATATTCGGACCAACTGAATTCTCGCTTTCCTATAAATACAAGCGGAATGCAATTTTAGCTCAAAGGCGATACGATCGACAGCCTCGCTCCGGTATCGGTTAACAAAAAATTATTATTTTGTACATTTTATTAAAACATTAACCAGTATTTAAAAATAAATAAATATTAAAACAAAAAAAAAATAAGATTAGTATTAAAAGATTACACAACAATCGTGAAACGAATTAAGCTTACTTATGGATAATATCAAAGCAATACGTGAGCTAAAGTCCGAAACCATGAACAAGGTATTGAAAAATTGGGGTGAAATACTGCGCCGCCACTGGGAATCAAGCCTAGGCAGTCACTTGAACTACCTTGTGGCAACCGTAAAGGGCAAAAGTGATGGTCCGAGGCGTTGTGGGTATATGCCTCGACGCCGTGGGCTCGATAACTGGTCTGTGCAACAAAAACAATTTTCACGACCCCACCTCTTTCGAGTACACGAGTGGTTGCTGAGAAGCTAGTCGCTAGAGACACCTGTTTTGGCACAGTAGAGATGGGTCAAGAAGAATTTGTAACCGAGACAACCCGAGTTATGTACCGAGTAAAATGTATGTGGTGGCCCGTGGCCTTGTGGGTACGTGCGTCGACCCCAACCTCGATGTCGTAGGTTCGATTCCAGCTCTGTGCGACGAAAATAATTTTCACGACCCCACCTCTTTCGAGTCACTGACAATGCTCAAAGAGTATTTCCTGTCTAGAAAAAGCTTCTCAAACTTGGCCGTTCGAACTCGGCATAAAACTGTAGGACCCTTCCACTCGTGAGAGAACAATAGCACCCACATCACGGGTGTTTGCTTAGCAGTTAGATTCTGGCCCTCTGTGGGCATTGGTACCGAGTCAACAAAGTTAAGTCCACGCCGAGTTGAACAAGTTGTTAAAACTAAAACGTATCCAATAAAATCGAGTACAATCTACTCGCCATTATACATCGTGTGAGCATACAACTCGGTTGACTCGCTTTATCGACTCGGTTTGGCTTAAATTGGACATCATAATTGCAAGCCCTCAGTGTAATGTGGACAGACAATACGCTTTGGTTGATTAAGACAAAGAGACCGAGTTGTGCTGCCTCACATCCAAACCTAGTTGGGATTCGGTAACGGTTATGTTTCTTATGAGATGCCTTTGGACCGGGCTATGTGGCAAGTTTGTATCTGTCTTCTCTCATTGTTTTTATTTGCATATTCTTGTGTGTGAGTCTGTTTTGTTTAAGGGTTGCTCAAACAGTGTTACCAGAGGTCTTATTTCTTTTAGCTTGACTAGGGTTCCTGTGGCAACACTGATCTCAAGCCAATTTAATTGTAATGCGATACAGAGCGTACACATTCTGTTATTGTGAAGGTATAGCGTATCGTGATGATCGTGTTCCAAGCTATCCTGAGTTTGGTTTGAATCTGCTTTGAATTGGATGAAACCGAATTAGTCAATTCGAGTTGCAACTCATCTTCAATTCCACAACTCGTGATCACTACTGGAAACAGAGCGAAGACTGTTCAAGGCGGATGTCTACTAACGATTCAGGGACAATGTAGTTCAACACTACTGAACGGCAACTAACATACAGTCGAACTTCGATAACTCGAAACATCACTTGCCGCAAAAATCTAGTTATCGAGTAAAAAACACATCTTCTAAGCCTACCAATTTGAATGCATTTAATTGTTTGTAGGTAGCTAATCCTTGTCACAAGAACACCCTGTCTGCATGTGGGATATCCATGTGACAAGATCATATCGTGAGTGAGCTTATGTGCATCCCATCCAGAGCACTCGCTTCTTCAATAATTACCCTTTGAATTTAATCATCAACGCTGAGCCCGGACAGTGGTCAGAAACTTCAAAGCCGTTCCTCTCGGCATCAAATTGCAATTCCCCGCTCCGGGTTTAGGACCAACTCGAAACAGTAATCGGCCTCCTTATGCTCGCTTCACATTCCATTCCTCTAATTAGAAAACAACACCGAGCGCCAAACGTCAAACACCAATCACCGCAGACGCAAAAGGCAACAATACCAAACAAAGATGACGGCTGCTCCTTGTTGCATCCAGGTTAATTGGAAATATCTGTATCAGAGCATCCACAAATCATTCCAGCAGTCGAATCATCATCCTCTCATCTCATCTCATCTCGCGCACACACGCTGCCCAGCCTGCGCGTTCTCTCTGGTCAAATTAAAGTATTAGCCGTGGTTCATTGGCCATCAAACCGGAGAGGAGCACCAGGCACTCGGCCAAAAATATTAATTGCAGGAATGTGCCCATAGCCGCCGGCGTGTCCCGCGCAACAAATAGCAGGCCTGTGTCCGGCCTCAGACGAGCACACCGGCGGATCGATGATGAAGCTGGCTGCGGTCCGAAATGGGATTCGCGTGCACCGCATCCCACCGTGAGCCCCTGCGGAATGCATTTCGCTTTCAATGTGTCGCTGTGCTCGTTTCTGTGTGCTCTGTTCGTTGCTTGCTGTGGCGTTGCAAATTGTTTCGATAATTATAACCTGCTGATGGTACACTTTGTCCGTCTGTCCGCGCCGAAATGGCCGGAATGCGCGCTTCCATCAAACACAAAATTGAGCACAAAAAACCGGGGGCCCGGGATATCGAAACGAAATTGGAGAGTTTTATACCCACATTCCGGTGTAATTGGAAAATTATTTGAATTGCTACCCATCCCCGGGACGGATGGAGATGTTTCTGCTGACCAGACGGGACAAACGGGCATCTGTTCGGGGGATCAGAGGCGCTTTTGTTTCTAGAATCAAATCCTCACGTCGGGCCGGGCAACAGTGGACAGTGCGGCAAGTTATTCAGCCGCCCGCTTGGCTTGTTGATTTTGATAGCATGTCCTCAGTGCAGTCGGCACTCCCTTTTTCCAGCGGTGTTTGTTTCTCAAAAAAGGTATCCGTAATTCCTTAAATCTGGCGTCGATCGATTTCGATATGATGACTGGGTGGCAGTGGATTCCCTTCTAGATTGCACTCGCAAAGACGACTCCCCCCAGCACGCGTCACCACGCGATGAGACCGATTGATGGGCGCTGACGACGGGGGGGAGGCAGGGTTCTACGAAGGACTTTTCTTTCTTCACACCCAAGACCATCCGCCAGCCACCATCCACCATCGCCGAGAAAATGGAAAAATGGCAAAATCCCGAAATCCTTTTGAAGTTCGATTTATTTCACTTCGTGATTGAGTGGAAACTCATTTCATCCTCGAAGATGCTTGAGGGAGTTGCCTGTGTGAGTGTGTGTGTGCTTGGCAGAGATGTGTTACGTAACACCCAAATTATGTACGTTCAAGTAATCGATGGCAGATAAATGGGTGGCGTAAGAGTCTGAGAAAGTCAGTTGAGAGCACTAGCAGTGGCACTCGCGATGGGAGGTGGGTGGCAAGCAAGAGCGAAATGCAATGTGGAAGGCTCTTGGCCAATGCGATCGGGAAGTGGGCGGGAAGTGATTCGGGTGGCAAATCCTTTGAGGGGATCTCTTCAAATCCGAGACACATCCTCCTTTCTCTGGGAATGGGATTGTTGCTGGAGACGTTGAGTACGTGCCGGGGATTGCCAAGGACGTTCAATGATATGAGCAACCCCCCCTCGTTGTGGAAGAAAAATTGTTCAAAATTTGCCTCTCTCTGCAAATTCCTCAGCACCTTCAACACCCTGCATCAAGACAACACGGACGACCTGCTCGTCGGTGGGCACTGATTGCCTCTGCATTGTGCATGTTGTGTTGGACACATGCAGACCACGGTTAATCATTCCAAAGCCAACTTCAGTTCCGACCAGATTTTGATATGTTCCCAGCGCACGACAGAGAGTCCTGGCTGATGCATACATGAATAAACAATCACCAGCGTGTGTGTGCGAGTGTGTGCAACCATCTCTGACGTGAATCTGAGCACACATGCTTTTCGATTAAATTCACTTTTTCTTCAAACACCACCGAGGGAGACGCAGAGACTGCGAGATTCGCCCTCGATTCACTGGATAAATAATGGAATGCACGTGTCATAAGCAGGATCAGTCAAAAAAACTGTCAGAAGTGGAAACAAAGGCCGCCAGAGTCAAGGTGGATTATGCGACGGACTCTTTTTTCGAGAAGAATGGGTTCTTTTTTTTGTAATTCTTATTGTTGATTTCAAGGACATTACTGCACACAGCTGGCGTGGAAATGCATGTGCACTTAAATTAATTGCAAGGTGAGCACGGCACAGGGCGAGAGTTTGCAGAGTGATGGCGAAATGATGGAAAGTTGCAAGGGACCGTGACTGCATTGTGAATGGGAGCATGCACAAATGGAGTGTACTCCATTATGCGTGATGGAGTTGTTTGGGGAAATGACTGTGCGTCCCTGGTTGTTATTCTAATTAAAATGTACGATGACGGGTTAACTGTCAGACTGTGATGACTCATCCTCATCCTCATCCTCATCCTCATCCTCATCCTCATCCTCATCCTCATCCTCATCCTCATCCTCATCCTCATCCTCATCCTCATCCTCATCCTCATCCTCATCCTCATCCTCATCCTCATCCTCATCCTCATCCTCATCCTCATCCTCATCCTCATCCTCATCCTCATCCTCATCCTCATCCTCATCCTCATCCTCATCCTCATCCTCATCCTCATCCTCATCCTCATCCTCATCCTCATCCTCATCCTCATCCTCATCCTCATCCTCATCCTCATCCTCATCCTCATCCTCATCCTCATCCTCATCCTCATCCTCATCCTCATCCTCATCCTCATCCTCATCCTCATCCTCATCCTCATCCTCATCCTCATCCTCATCCTCATCCTCATCCTCATCCTCATCCTCATCCTCATCCTCATCCTCATCCTCATCCTCATCCTCATCCTCATCCTCATCCTCATCCTCATCCTCATCCTCATCCTCATCCTCATCCTCATCCTCATCCTCATCCTCATCCTCATCCTCATCCTCATCCTCATCCTCATCCTCATCCTCATCCTCATCCTCATCCTCATCCTCATCCTCATCCTCATCCTCATCCTCATCCTCATCCTCATCCTCATCCTCATCCTCATCCTCATCCTCATCCTCATCCTCATCCTCATCCTCATCCTCATCCTCATCCTCATCCTCATCCTCATCCTCATCCTCATCCTCATCCTCATCCTCATCCTCATCCTCATCCTCATCCTCATCCTCATCCTCATCCTCATCCTCATCCTCATCCTCATCCTCATCCTCATCCTCATCCTCATCCTCATCCTCATCCTCATCCTCATCCTCATCCTCATCCTCATCCTCATCCTCATCCTCATCCTCATCCTCATTCATCATCCTTAAATCCTGTCTCATGGCCATTCCGTTCTTTTACTTGTCATTCTACTTGTCTTCGTGCTACCAGCAATTGAAGGACGACTGGGAGACACCACAAACAGCCTTTCAACGCTTCCCCATTCCGTAGCTGCTTGATTACACATCATCCCCGAATGAATTGTATGACTAGACACACTCCGTGGGCTTCGTTGAAGACTGCATTCCTCCTGTCTCCAGTGCCGCTCACAGAAGTTCCCTGGAATGACAAAAGTTTCTTGTTTCAAGGCAACTCCGCAGTCAGTTTGTGTTCTCCTTTTTTTTTTCATAAAATTCCGTGCGCCTCCCTGCTCACATGCCAAATGGATGTGTTTTCTTAGGTCTCTGCGAACGAATTTGTCGTCTTTACACATGTCCTTTATGTCGTCTGAAAAGCACCCAACCGCACACATAAAATCCCGACATCCCTGCCCCTGCAACCATTTTATCCCCCTTATCGTAGTCACCTCTGCAAATCATTTCATAGCAGTGCCATGGACAACAAAGGATAAAAAGGATGCCATGGAACAAGCAATTCAGTGGGGTGCAGGCGAAAACCAGATCGGAGTGGCAGCGTTTACCATAGTCCACTCTCAGGTCCGCCCAATGCCTACTCAGTTCGCCACCAATGAACTTGATTTTTGAAGTAACCCCCAGAGGTTGTGTTCTCCTCCTGTTTTTTTGCCGTCGGTATGTGTATCTAGTGTACTCAGGCAGAACGATGTGCAGGAGCAGTCCCCAGAAAGGACATCATGGAGTAAACTTTATTTACCCACTTGAATTCTTTAATCCCTAAGTTGTGTTGTACCTGCTTTAGCTGCGGGAGATTATTTAGACAGTAACTTTGGGAGGGTCCGCATTTTTTGCTGCTTCGTGCGTCGGCCTCGCTGGCATTTGTTGGCCTCGGAGAATAATAGAAAAATCGGGCGATAAACGAGAACGATCGGCTCCTGGTGTGTGGTCGCAGTTAATGGCCGCTCGGGGAAGTGGGACCACTTCAAAGGTCGTTCGTCAAATGAATTGTCTATTAAGGGTGATTTTAATTGAACCCGAAAGGTACCCTCTGCACTATTCAGTCGGGGGGTTTTATGAGCGCTCCTCGTTGGATTGCAAGGAGATGATGAATAAGGTGGATTTTTGCGAGAATAAATCTTCGGCAGGAGCATCAAACTTTATGGAATGTGATTAAGCATCTCATTGGGTTTTATTTAACCGGGCTTGGGAAGAGAGCAGCCCCATCCATGGCTAGTCACTTGACATTACGGTCCCCGCTGGTCCGCTGGAGAGAGATGCTTAAGTGCTGGCAAGCCATTTGGCGTGGATGACGGATGCATTTCTGGGCGAAAACTCTGGCAGGGTATAGTTTGAAACTGAAACGACGCGGAGGATCCGTCTGCCCAATCAGTTTGGAATATCATCCGATTTAGCTGCGTCGAGAGAATCACTGGCGAATGCTTATGCTTTTGGCGGGTTTAATGGGCAATCTTATTCCCCTCTTGGGTGAGTGCCATTTCTGTCTTTTAGGAGATGGTGATTTATGCGTTCAGTCGTGGAATGGACAGTTTTGATTTGAAGCGGTCGTCAAGTGCTTCACACATTCAAGGATGTTGATTGGTGAGTGGAATAAAATGGGAGTCCTCTATGAGTCAGCTGAACTCACACAAGTCCCTTAGGAGATGAACAAAATGGAGGACAATTTAAATGTATGTGTAATTCGTGTGAGCGACGAATATCGTTGCATTATTTTTTTAGATTTTAATTTAATTTACGTGTGTTGCTTTCCAATGAGGGATATTTTTTACGCAGTTGGAGCGAGCACGTTTCGAAGCTGCGCTGAGGATGGCAGATCCATGGCCTTGATTGGAGAGGAGACTAGTCCAACGGTGGAGGAAGTGATTTTGGCGATTGAATCCCTAAAATGGGACCAAATCCGTTCAAAAAAGCTTAGGGCAATGAGCAAGGACAAGTTTTATGGCTATCTCGCGTCATTAAGGAGGCCTGGGAGTACGATTAAAAACTAGGGTGATTGTTCCTCTTTTCAAAAGGGAAAACAAAAGAGATTGCACGAACTACAGGGGCACATCCGTTTTATGTCTCCCCGTAAAGTACACGCTAAGGTGTAAGAGACGCGCTCTAGAGCTGTAATCGAGTCCATGATGGGAGGATGAACAGAGCGGCTTTCGACCATCTTTGGTACTCGAGAAGTCTTGAGAGTATGCCAAGCCTATCTACAGCTGATTTGTAAATTCCATTTGGCACGACTTGAATGCTTTGAGGTTTGCTTGATGGCTCGAATTGCCTCCTTTCTCATTTTTGAATCGGTCATTGCCTTGAGTCGTTGTCTGTCTTGACTTATAGCTCCTCTTTGCGCATTCATCTGACTATGCTCCACTTCTAGTCATGACTTGCATTGCCATTATTCTTGTTATCTTGCTCCTCTTGTCTAGTGGCTTAACCAGCTTGAGAAGATTATCATTATGTCCGCTTTAACTATCGGTAGGTTCTCCGCCTTTCTCTTCATACGCCCGAATTGCTTTTTCTTCTACTTTTTCTTATGGCGCTACAGTCCGGGGTGAACCTGAGCCCCAGCCAACAAGCCTCTCTGGCTGGCACACGATCCTTAGCCAGCTGCCTTCAATTTCGCACGCCAAGTTGGATGAGGTGCTTCTCCACTTGAGTGCGCCATCCGGTTCGTGGTAGTCCTCTATTGCGTTGTCCCACTGGCTGATTTGTAGATTTGGAGATTTGCCTCGAGCTAAGCTCTGGTGTGTTCTGCAGTTGTAAAAGATTGAGGGTCTCTTTATGAGCACCATTCAGTCGCTATACCCTAAATGTGTCAGCTGCGTTCGCGTTAACCGTGCTAAATCAACACGTTTTACCCGTGGGCGTTGGACTTCGGCAACGGTGCGTCTTGTCACGTCTCCAGTAGTAATTGTACTGCTCAATGCACTCTACATGTGAGTGGAGTCCCACTGAGGTATGAAGTGGTTCTTTGGTAAGTGATGGGAGTGGTAATCCTGAGCTTACCTTTAAAATTGGCCAAGCTGGATCAATATTAAAACAGCTCGGCAGTGTCAAAGGGTTTCAACTCAGTATTTATCCCAAATCTTATCTAACGTTATGAAATTTGGGTGATGATCGAAAGAATAAGATCGCGAATACAAGTTGCTGAGATGAGATGTCTTCATGCTGGTATGGGAGTTTCTCGCCGGGATAGGGTGAGAGGCACGGCAGTACGCGGGGCACTCATTGTCGAGCAGCTACTCCGAAAGGATAGAGCTATGCCTTGATGGTTTCGGTATGTGGCATGAATGTCCCCCTCATCACATCTTAATTAATTCAATTCCGTCAGTAAGGCATCCCATTGGAATACCCAGGACGCTGTGGTTCGCAGAATTTTTCTTTCGAAGGCACCAAGAATTAGCTCTACAGTCTTTGCTTAATGTCTAGCTTTCGGCTCCATAAAGCAGGACTGGCAGAATAATAGTTTGTAGATCATGACTTTGGTCCTTCGAGTCAGAAATTTCGAGCCCAGTTGTTTTGACAAACCGAAGTAGCATCGGTTGGCAAGTGCGACTCTACGTCGGATCTGCACTACGATGTCGTTTGTGAAGTTAACGCTTGGCCCGAGGTAGACACACTCCTTTACTACATCGAAATTGTAGCTATCGATTTAAATTGTCGACCACCTTATTAAGAGGGCGGTGATGCTAAACGATAGGATCGAAATTGAAAACGAAGAAACGTCCGTCAACTACAAGCCGCAGTATAAAATGTAATAGTAATAATACAATTTGAGTGGCGCCACAGCCTGTAGACAGTCAGGCCCTACCTTTACTCTCTAATGTAATATTAGACACAGATATTGTCATCCATCGCAAAGCCAGGCAGCAATCAAATTTCTGAGCGCAGACACATTCAACTCCACGACGTCCATCTCTTAATTGCCGCCTATATCTTAACGAGGTGGCCAAGTATTTCAATGTATTACTCGTCTGGATACCATAGACTCTGCCACATCCTGGAAAATTGCGAATCAAACTAACTCGCTAGAAAGGGCTCTACCATAGCACTCTTTCCGGTTGAGTGTTTACTAAAGGTCGAGACATTTAACGGCAAAACAAACTTTGTGGTACACGCACTAGTTTCTCCATCACAAAACAATTCTGGCATACGCTTGATTCCAAACGCGATTTGGTTAGTGTGAGATGGCCGAATCTCAGAAGCTCTATTGGTGTTATATCTGGACACTGTGGCATTGGTAGCTATACACGCCTCGAGACTAGACATTCCCTATAATGACTTCTGCAGAAGCTGCAGATACGAAGAGGAGGAAGAGATCATTGAACAATATTTTTATTAATTACAGGGCCTTGGAATTAGCTACTTAGGCGCGCTGTACTTCGATGACTTGACAGATGTACGGAGTATCAGCATCGGTCATCAACATCGTTCCATCAGAAGCTGTTAGTGATTGGTAGGTTGTATTACCATAACGTGCCTACGCTAGTCTAAGTGTGCCTACCAACCAGGACAGCCAGCCACTGGAATAACCTTAGCCAACGACATCCTTTTGGAATAGTTTTAGGCCGATTAAGAAATGATTCCACTCGTAGGTTAGTTGTTGCTCAGGGTATTTTTGCCCATTTTTCAATTTAAGATGTCTTCAAGTCGTTTTTATTAAAAATCCCACTTGCGCGTTCCACATTTGCGTCCAAAATCGATCAGATATTTTCGTTAACATTAAGATTTGCGGACTGTGGCGGCGGCGTGCGCGCAGTTATAAATAAGTCAAGTTTGAATTATTCCCGAGGAATCTATTTTTCGGGTCATTATCTTGGTAAAACCGGAAAGTGTTCTTCTCAATCGGTCTGCACTTTGAAGCATGTTATCGTTCAGTATGTTAAGATAGATGATTTGATTCATTCTGCTATCAATAAAATGTTGCTTCTCGACTCCCGCTACTGACATGGTACAGGCCCGAAACATGACATGACCACCTCCATGCTTGACTGTTGGTTTTGAGTATTTGTCTTGCAACTCTGTGCTTCTCTTGCACAATACATAGGATCTCCCATCGGATCCAAAAATATTATACTTGGACTCATCGGCAAATATGACTTCCTTCCAGAATCTTGAATCCTTGGTAATGGTTGTTTTTTTGCCAACTTAAAACGGCAAAACCGATTTCTTTTATTAATGAATGGCTTCTTTCGTAAGACTGTTTCGCTTAAATCATTATTTCTCGCTTAAATCAATATATCGCATAGTTTCTGCGGAACAAGACTTTGCTATGATTTGAGGTTCTACTTCACTTTATTGTGCAAAAAGTGCACAGTTCGTCCGGAGAATTAACAAATTTATTTGGAGCAATTTTGGAACAAAAAACGATGAATTTCACGGCGCGTGTTAAATGAGCTGTGAGCCACTGTACATAGTTGTCTGCAGTGCATGATCAATCAAACGTCAACGAATTTGTTAAGGTTGCTATCGACGACAATCCTGCAATTAGACGTCAAGAATGACTGACTATACCGAGGAGTCAACATAGATTCGAAGAATTCCCTCATTGTTGCTAAGGTAAGGACGCGAACATCGAGCAGTTGAGAGTCGAAGACACCATGGTGTGATGTACATCAAGAGGTGTGATGTCTTAAAGTTCGAAGAAGCATCTTAGAGGTAGCTGCATTTTACAGGAGCAAAAAAGTGCGAGACCTAGTGTCAGAACGAGTGGAGGCACTGCATGCGCAGAACAGTCCTGATGATAATACTATTAATATGGGTGGCGCTACAGCCCGCAGAGGGCCAGGTCCTAGCCGCTCAGCAAACCACGCGTGTTGTGCGTGCTATTGTTCTCACACGAGTAGAAGTCCTGATGGTGTGGTGAGTGGAAAATCTTGCCCCACGGGGCAGAGGCGAGAGAGAGAGAAGTCCTTTTTTGTTGATGGCATTAAATGATTTAAATGCAGTCTGCACCGTCCATACAGAACTTTAAGAAATCCAACCTCTGAGGGGGCTGCCGAGGCTATGTACACAACTTGGCCTCCGTCCGAAGAGTCTTCGATTCGGTGTGTGGAACATTAGAGGATTCACGTGCCTCAGTTGGCGTACACAACTGGAAACAGATTTCAAGCAACTTGATGTACCTACTGGCGATGCCTGTTGGCTAAGGCGTGGGTCCACCTCCGTCCTGTAGCGTCAAACAAAGAAGAAGAAGCCTCAACGGAATGAAACCCAGCAGACATCAAACCTCATTCTATAAATAGAGACCGCTGTTCCGACGCCACGCGCATTGTCAATCTTCCCCCTTGCACTCTCCCTGTTTCCATGAGTCAAACAATACACGTGATTCCTATTTCTTAGGAAAAACAAACTTCTCCTAGATCAAACTCTCGCGGCCCGTGCAGCTATTCCCGTCAGGTGAGAATTGCGCGGCTGCCGCACGAGCTGCACCAATCAACATTTTTATGAACACAGCCCGAGCAAATGAATTTCCAGCTAACTCCGAGCCGGGAGCAGCACTTCTTTTTTTAATCAAAGCCCTAAGTACTCATAAAATCAACGCTCCTCGCGCTCGCAACATTTTACAAATCATTTCCTTATCGCCCGGCAATGATATCACGACTTAGCGAAGCCGCCCACCTTCGCGACGTAATCGCATTTAAGACATCTCCAAATTAAAGTTCAATTTACTCCGCCAGCAGTGGGAGCAGCCCACACGCGGCACGACATGGTAGGGGAAGCATCACCGTCAGAGGATCCCTCGCCGAATTGGCTGCGATTGTAATTTCCAATGGGAAATCAAAAACATAACCAAATTGCTTCGATACACCGGCACAGGCACGGCCACGGGCACGAGCGTCAGCCCCTCGCGGAAGGACCAAAAGGACGAGCAGAGGCGACAGAGAAACAAGAAAAATTCGGAAACAACAACGACGACACGACGACGACGACAACATTTCATATTAGCCCATCCCCACGGTCGCCCCAGCAGCCGGTGGGTAGTCTGACAGTTTTTGAGGTGATAAAGGCATTTTCACACCCACTCCGCTGCGGCGACACGGTGCCAGACGAAGAATAAGCCTCGCAGTGACGGAGCACAGTAGGCGAACGCTTGGCAGGTTGTTCTCGAGCGCCTTTTGTGCTGCGCTCCAGCCCCAGCCCCGACCACGGACGCACCTCGGGGAATACGACGGCGATGGCGATGGCACAGGGAGATGGTAAGCGTAGCAAAAATACAAATTGTTGCCGCTCGAGGGCGCGTGAGCCCACCTTGCAACGCGCACACACACAAGCGATTTGTGCGCGTTTTCCATTAACTTTTATGAAAAACGCAACAATAAATTTCAATTAAGCACATTTTGCCAGTCGTCGGTGGAAGGTGGAGCGTGCGGCGTGATGGCAAGTGTTCTGCAACCTCACACCTTCTGTAATTTATCTGAGCGAAGGGGGACGGGGGCGATGGTGGGAGAATCCTTTGTGTCACGGCCGGGTACTTGAGGTGTACGTGTGTTTCTCGTACTTCGGTTACGTTTGATTCTCCCTCGGGTTGTTTCGATTTGTTTGCACTGCCGACGGGGACGAGTTACAGGCGACAGGCTTATCTGTGCGATGGCAGTCGTTCGGCACGAGGCGCTACCTTGCGCCCGAGTGGGTGGCGGCGTATCTGGCGTATCAATGCAATAAAGTACAGCGAACGCGTGGTGACACATCTTAAATGAGGAGAAATGGCTGTATAACTCATGGCGGACTGACGGCACAGCAAACAGACTTTAATTTACCTAACTACCTCGTGATGGTTTTATGGCAAGCGGGAGTGAGGCCCTCAGACTGATTGGTGGGAGAGAATGCTTGATTGTGATTAGAATGGGTCGCGCTGTTGGTTCTGGGCCTTGGTTTATCGAGTGCAGTCCTTTGCTGACATTGTCCTGCCATTTGGGGTTACAACACAATTTGGGTCAGATTATGCTTAGTGGTGCAGTTGCCAGTTGGTTGAGGGAAGTTTGTCGAGCACTGGCATGTGTTCCACAGTGGTGTCACGTAGACTTCATGGCAGCATGACCAACGAAAGATGGTGTACCACATGACTCAAAGCTAAGTCCCATCTTATTCATCTTGTTCACAAGCTAAATTCTGTTAATGGTTTTGAAGTCTCCTGTGTTTGGTCATGTAGATGCCACTACGAACATTGACAAGGACAATATTCTGGAAACCGATGTTCGATGACGGGCCCATATGAAGGGTCTTCCCAGAGCCATATACAAAGGTCCACATTTAATATTGGTTTCTATTCCCTATAATGACGTCGGCTTGTTAGCACAGACCAGTGATTTTGCGTAGCCCAATAAGAAAAGTCTAGTGGCAGCAGTTTTCATAAGCCGCTGTGTGACTGGCAGCTCTTCAAGAACTCACATCGTTTCATACAATCGATTGGAGTCAACTTTATCTCATGATTGTGTAGGCAAGAACCTTTGCAAAATTCGCCATAATCCAGAGCACAGTGTTTTCCCACGTTTGCAATGGTTACTTTCAGCAATTCATCGAATCCAAATTGTGCAATAGACTATGAATTGCTTGTCTACTGGTTCAGCCGAATGCTGCTTTGTCTCGCTGAAAATATGACAGCCACAAGGAACAAGGTTGAGAGAGGCGTGGTTGTGAATACGACATCAATTTATTGCAGGTTGGGTTAGATAAGTTACATAGATAGACGCTAAGGCCACGTCTATTGTAGGTCCTCATGAACCACTGTTCTTGTAAGCTAGAGCTCTTGATACCCGGGTACCCGAAACATTTCCCGAGTACCCGGGTACCCGCACTTTTGAGTACTTACTTACTTACTTATCAGGCAGACGAACGATGAAGGGTCTGAGCCTGAGCAATTGCTGCCTTCCATCGGTGACGGTCCTGGGCACGCTGCTTCCAGTCATCAAGGCCAAGCTGTCTTGCATCCGCGATGACTTGGTCTTTGTACCGGAGGTTCGGTCTTCCTCTCCTTCTCGAACCAGGAGGCTCGGATTCGACGACCCTCTTTGCTGGAGCGTTGTTGTCCATTCGCTCGATGTGGCCGAGCCAGTGTAGTCGACGGATTTTTGCCTTCCGGACTACATCCACATCCTTGTACAGCTCGTAGAGTTCGCGGTTGTGTCTTCTCCTCCATTCGCCTTCCTCGCAGACGGGACCATATATCCGACGTAGAATTTTTCTTTCGAAGGCACCAAGAATCAGCTCTGCAGCCTTACTTAATGTCCAGCTTTCGGCTCCATAAAGTAGGACTGGCAGGATAAGGGTTTTGTAGAGCACGACTTTGGTCCTTCGAGTCAGGAGTTTCGAGCCCAGTTGTTTTGACAGACCGAAGTAGCATCGGTTGCCAAGGGCGATTCTACGTCGGATCTCCACTACGATGTCATTCGTGGAGTTTACATTTGCCCCGAGGTAGACAAACTCCTTTACTACCTCGAAATTGTAGCTGTCGATTGTAACGTTTTGGCCTAGGTGGTGTGCGGCGGATCGTTGTTTGCTCGACAGCATATATTTTGTTTTGTCCTCGTTGACCTTAAGACCAGCTCGTTTCGCCTGTTCTTCAATTGCCGTGAAAGCTTCCACGATGGCACGTTGGGACCGCGCGACAATGTCAATGTCATCCGCGTATCCCAACAGCTGGACTGACTTGTAGAAGATAGTGCCTTCCGTGTTGACTTTTGCCCGCCGCACTATCTTCTCCAGTACCAGATTGAAGAAATCACACGACAGCGCATCTCCTTGCCGAAATCCGGTGCTGGTTTCGAACGGTTCAGAGGTTTTTGAACCGAACTGCACGGTGCATCGCGTATGTGTTGGTGCGTGGTGCGACACAAGTTTTCCCGGGATCCCGAATTCGGCCGTCGCTTCGAATAGCTCCTTGCGATGAATGCTGTCGTATGTGGCTTCGATGAACAGATGGTGAGTATCGATTTGAAACTCGCTGGTCTTCTCCAGGATGCCTTAGTGTGAAGATTTGGTCTGTACTCGATTTGCCGGGCCGGAAGCCGCACTGGTACGTGCCGATTAGTGCGGTGCAAAACGGCTTTAGACGTTCACACAGTACGCTGGATAGGATCTTGTAGGCGACATTGAGCAGGGATATACCTCTGTAGTTCTTGCAGGAGGTAGGATCGCCTTTTTTGTGGATGGTTTTTATGAAGCTGATATTCCAGTCGTCGGGCATGCTTTCATCTTCCCAAATTCGGCAAATGATTTGGTGCATGCTCCCAACCATTACATTGCCCTCAGCTTTGAAAAGCTGCGATGGTAAGCCATCTGAGCCTGCGGCTTTGTTGTTCTTCAGCCTTTTAATGGCTGTACCGACTTCTTCAAAGCTAGGTGGGAGGACTTCTTCGTCGACTGGAGTTGGGATTTCCTGGTTTCCTATCACTCTCTCCTGGTCAGGCCCGCTAAGCAGCTGTTGGAAGTGCTGCTTAAACACATTCACTATTCCCTGGGAGTCCGTAACTAGGTTACCCTCGCAATTTCGAAGAGCCTGGGTGCCTTTCCTAAAGCCTGTGGCCAGGCTTTTGGCTTTTTTGTAAAAGGCACTTTTGAGTACTATCCGGGATTATTAATTACGGGTACCCGTAAGTTATTGTCTTAGAAGTGTTAGAAAATGATAACATAACACCATAAAACATCGATTAACGTATTTACTATTCTTTTTGATTGTTGCAACAATTTTTGATTTCTCATCAAAAATGTCAACAAACTTACATTTTCTGGTAACAGACAAGACCGCTTTGGTGTCACAATGTGCCCACCGGTGGAAAAGCAACGTTCTGATGCTTCCGATGTCGAACAGCTAGGTTTGACCTTAGCTTCGGTGGCGGTAGAGTAAAGCATATTAAATTGATTTGATATCTCCGATTGCTTCAATTAGCTTTACATGATTTTTTTTCGTCTGAATATACACTTGTGAAGATCTACCTTTAAGAACTTGTAAGACTGCTCAAACTTCAGCAAAGCCTAACCAGTCGTCCGTTTTGAAAATATGGCTCATACTCCAGTCCGACTGTATCTAATCTTCACCGAGATATCGATTCTTCTCGACAGGAAGGTGAATAAGACATAACCACCAACTCTACGAAATGAGAACTGTCGTCAGGAAGGCAAAAAACCGTCGATTGCACTGGCTAGACCACATCGAGTTCATGGACATGTTCCAACTAAGAGGCTCTTCGAATCCGATCCTCCTGGTTCGACAAGAAGAAGAAGACTGACAAGGAACCGGTATAAAGACCTGGTTATAACAGACGCCACACAAATTGGCCTCAATGACTAGGAGCTGGCCAAGCGCCAAAGGCCGACCCTTCATGGGTCGATGGCGTGATAAGTGAGCAAGCCCATATCGACAGGAAGACTAATCGTTTTTAGATCATACACAATCGACTAAGGACACAAATATGTGACTGCTCGGTGGGACTTATGAAATGGTGACATGACTGTTAAACGGGGTTTCTACTTAAAATGGGTCATCGATATTATTTGCATTCACTTTTTTTCTACGTTGTTCTTATGCACTATCAATGGAGGGATGATGAGAAGTCATAGAAAACCCCACTCTCTGTGCAGGATCCTTTTCCGCTTGAGTAAATAAAAGATTCAAGGGTAGCTCGGTGTTATGGTGGATTGGGGCTTGAGGCCATTCTCTATCAGACGAATTCTATCAGGGACCGTACGTCAAACGGCCTCAACAATTATGCGACAATACACCACTCCATTATTTTGCCTTGAATTTAAGTATTGGCGTAAGTCCACACTGCGGAGGACTTCGAGACCAACATTGTTGACGTTGTAGCCGCAATGAAATAATTGTACCTAGTCATCAGAAAATTAAGCCACCCTTTGAAGCAGTGCCATCAAAGGACTAGAGAACTGTGATCACTTGGAACGGCAAAAAGGACTGGAGGCGTAGTTGGTTGAGTGCCTGCCCTTGGTTAGAGAGGTCCTTGGTTCGAGTTCCACTAAAAGCAAATTTCAAGAAGGAGCGTCTCTAGTACAGTCTTCCAGAACTCAATTCACAGAATTTCCCCTCGAAATGCAGTCATTTCTGCAGCCGTATCCACATCAGATGTCGTTTAATTGACTGCCAACGGTCGTTTCAGAGTCTATTAAAACAACTGTCGTTCCTCTCAAAAACACTATCAAAGGGGTAAGTTCCCTCAATGATGCCGAACTGCAGCAAAGCCAATCGGCTTCAAACCGACTTAACGCCCCGATAACCCCTCGAATGAGTGCGAATGACAGAAAAAGGGCGCGAAAAAAAACCTCACCCTCGAGTAATAAAATTCAAAAATTTCATTCATTAAAAAGATTGAAGCACGAACCCCGCCCCGGACTTAGTCAAACTTCCGCATAAACACCTAGCGCCAGGACCAAGACCGAGGGTGTAACGACAAGCAAAGTGGGACGGACAGCAACAGCTGCTGTATTGTTTGATCGAATCGAAGCCGACGCTTCGGATGACATTTGCCAGCTGAGGGTCGCAAATTAAATTAACACTTCTGGATGGGTGCCATTAACACGTCCCCGGGAGAGGGTCTGGCCGCTCGCTTTCCGGGATTAACGGAAGGACATGGGCACCGGGGGTTTCTGGTTCGATTTTTTTTTTCCTAGGCCGGCGAGATGTGAGATTAATTGCAAGCGATGGGCGAACGATGAAAACGAAAGGGTACCACGACTTGCAGAGATGAACACTTTTGGGTTGGATTTACATAATTCCGACGGGGGGGTGGTGCATATTTTTCGTCGGAGGACGAGAGCTCTTGTCGATTTGAATTAGACGCCGAGGGAGGGCGGAGCGCCTTGGGGAGGATAAATCTAATTGATGAAGGCAGCAATCGTAGGGTTCCACTTTAATGGGTTATGATGTATTGTTCGAGGGATCGAAGTCATGGGGTGGACGCAGTCACTCAGAATGAGCCCTTTGGGACGGACTGTGATTTCATTAACAGCGCTGTTAGCTGTTTATGCTACCACTTCACATCAATTTGTTTCTCTGAGAGGGGGATGGGGATGGAAGGAAATGGAGATTTAAATGAGATGCAAAGATGAACTTTCGTCGCTTTTGTTTGACGGCAGTCTGCTGGAGAGACTTCGCGTCGAAACCATGACTGCACACGTGATTTTTGAGAACATTCGCACAAATGTCTGCAGAAGAGCAGTGTCACGAAGGAGATTTTGATGTTGACTTTAGTGTGGTTTTAGTGTATTGGGGTGAAGTGAAGCTGAAGTCTGTTCGGGACGGATTGCTGGCCAAAAGAAGGGGGTTTGGTTCGAAGTACATTGTAGGCTAATTTCTATGGTTACTTACAGCTGTCAGGCTGTGATCTTACATATAATGGTGTATAGAATCGGATAGCTTACATATGTACAGTGATTTTTTAGACATGGCTTGTGGCTACGCTCACTGTGCCGCTTTATTCAGTATTGTTTGACTTGGAACTGACACACAACATCGACTACTTGGACAAAGGAACCTCGTCTACGTCTGCTCAGTTGCAAACAGTACAAACAGAGCAAACGCATTTAACGCATGTCTTTGTGGTAACCGAGTGAAACCCCGGATATAAGAGGAACCATCTCTGATGGCTTTTTGGCAATGTTGTCACTGGTCTTCAATGTTTAGAGCTGACGGCGTAGGACTTCTTATGAGATTACGGGTGACTCGATCAGAAAAGGAGTTGCTGATTCCTTAAGGAATAAACAAATTAATAGGCGCTCGGCGTCGTACTCGCCTTGGTGGTTCTCTGGATATCTGTGAAAGTACTTTGACCACAACACGGTGCAGGACAACTTAATGTAAGGACCCCGAAACATCAGACATCGGAAAGCCATAATACTGATGGAGTCTGCAGATAGGTTGAATGTCGCACTTAATTGCGTACGCCGACGATTTAGTGGCGTACAGACCAGATCCGAAGGTAGAAGAAATAAATATCTTGTTGCAAGATGATTTCGAACAAATTCAGCGATTTTGCCACGACAGGAAGTGTGAAACTATACTTTTCAGAATACCGTTGTACATGGCGTCATGGGATACGCGCACAAACTGGCGTAAGTTCTGCATTGTTGACCCACAGGGACGCCCTTTAGATGTGAAAAGTGTAGTTAGGTATCTTGGCATTTGGTTGGATCAATATCTGTATTTTGACAAACATATAGATATAGCTCTTGCTAAAGCTAAAAAGGCCTTTGCTGTGGCAAGGAGGATGTTTTACAGCAGCTAACTTGATACCGGAGTGAAGGTAATCTGTTACATGGCCCTCAACCGGCCAATTATGGCATACGGTTGTCCTTTGTGGTTCAACGTGAGTCCTTCCTAGATGGAAAAGATGAGGTTGTTCGAGAGATAATGTCTGCGGACTTGTCTTCGGTTGTATCGTACACACGAGGCTGAGTATAAGAAGTACTAACCCAACGAGCTCCTGCACAACGAGGCAAACTTGAACAGGACCTATAATTTTATTAATAAACTGACCAGAGCTATGACTTCGTCCAACAGTCGGATCTTTGGGGCTTACTACCTTACCGGCTTTATTCCACCCGAGGGGTTCCTACGTCTCGACACAATTGGTCTAATACGTGATCCACACGGATGTCCTGTAATCTTCCATGTCGTATGCCGAACAGTGGACAGGCGACATCAATACGAACGGGATGTCGCTCGCAGTCGCGAGAATATCCTCCACTTCTGTAGGAAGATCTCAGCTCGAGACAGGGAGGAGTCTGCCAAAGAGCGGCAATTTTACTTGTGGTTACACCAAACCCAGTCGACGCCGCCGCTGGCTTTTCTAAATGACGCGATAGTTGACCATGGTCGCCAGCTTTCTTAGTTTTTAGGGGAGTCGTAAGAAACAAAAAAAAGTTAAGAAAATTAAAAAAAAAAAAAAAACAAAAAAAAAAGTGCAACGCGGTGTATAAATTATATATGTTAGGCAGCATATACGCCTGGTGCACGCATACACGTCCTGGTGCACGCGTTCGTACTGTTGCGGACATACAGTCATGGACAAAATAATAAATACAGGTTTCGAAATTGAATTGTCTTTACTAAAAAACAGAAAAAAAGTTTATTTGATCACAGTTAAAAAGCAAAAAGGTGTGTTTTATTGCTCAAAGAAATAGTTATATTGTAATATTACAATAGATTAACAATGTTTTTAGAAATAAAATTGGGCGTAGCAAGCATTGTTCGGATGAGAAAAGGAATATCATAAGAAAAATGAAAAGCGACGGATTTTCGTACCGGAATATAGCGAAAACTCTAGGGTGCTCTTTAGGTATGGTGCAAAATGCATTTAAAATAAAATCTAAAGATGAAACTAGGGGATGGCCACGGAAAACCAGCAAGAAAACCGACCGGTTAATGGTTTTAGCGGCAAAAAAGGACCTTTTCATCTCTTCTAACAAGATTTTGAACGCCACTAAGATTAACATCAGCGCAAGAAGAATCAGAAGAAGGCTTGAGGAGTCCAAACTTCCATCCAGATCAGGAAAGTTCCAATGCTTAGCAAAAAAAATATTAAGCGTAGAAAGATGTTCGGTTCTGAGCATAAAATGTGGTCCGCCGATCAAGGCATACAAAAATGGCGAACATTCTTTGGAGTGATGAGTGCAAATTCAATTTGTTTGGATCTGATAGCAGACATAATGTGAGACGTCCACCCAACACGGAATTCAATCCAAAGTATACAAAAAAGACCGTCAAACATGGGGGTGGCAGCATTATGGTATGGGCATGTTTCTCTTGGTATGGAGTTGGTCCCATACATCTTATAGAAGGGATTCTGACCAAGGAAATTTATATTAACATACTCCAGAGCATAATGTTGTCACATGCCGAGGATAATATGCCGTTGGTGTGGACGTTCAAAGAAAATAACGATCCGAAGCACACCGCCAAGGCAACCAAAGAATGGTTTACCAATAATGGAGTTGCTCTTTTGGAGTGGCCTGCTCAGTCGCCGGACTAAAATCCGATAGAGAATCTATGAAGCAAGTAAAAGATGTTGTTGGTAGCACAAATCCAAAAAATAAAAAAGAATTGTGGCAGTCTGTGAGAATGGCGTGGGAGTCAATACCTTTGGAGGCATGCCAGCGACTTGTTAATTCTATGCCTAAAAGAAGTAGCGCAATTATGAAAAGTAAAGGTCTTGTCATAAAGTATTAAATATTCAAACATAATACTAGTTGTTTTTCTTAAAATTTTTAATTTCCAGTAATTTTACGTGGTGGCCCGTGGCGTTGTGGGTATGTGCGTCGACCCCAACCTCGACGTCCTAGGTTCGATTCCTGCTCAGTGCGACGAAAACAATTTTCACGACCCCACCTCTTTCGAGTTACTGACAATGCTCAAAGAGTATTTCCTGTCTCGAGAAAGCTTCTTAAACAAAGCCGTTCGGATTCGGCATTAAACTGTAGGTCCCTTCCACTCATGAGAGAACAGTAGCACGCACAGCACGAGTGGTTGCTGAGAAGCTAGGCCCTGGCCCACTACGGGCTGTAGCGCCATCCATATTATATTATAGTAATTTTACGGGTAAAACATTGAAGTGTATTTATTTTTTTGTCCACATTAAAATGCGACTTTTCTACAATATTCAAGAAATGTGTACACATTTCTTTATACATTACACACATATCAGAATTGTGCTTACTATTTGCAACAGTTCTTATGCAAAAAAAAAAAATTTGAGATAACTGAAATAGAGCAAGTCTTTAAGTGGTTACAGATGTACTTATTTTCTTGTCCATCACTGTAGTTAAGATAGTCTTAAGTTTAAATGTTCGGTTAAGTTACTTTGAGTTAGGTTAAATTAGATATATATTTATAAAAGTACAAAAAAACATAGCATAAGCCGAAAAGCACAAACAATTTCACGCTAAGAATAGCTTAGAGTACCCGTATAGGGTCAGTAGGTTGGGTATAAGAACATTTGTTGGTTAAGCTAGTTTTAAGCATTTTTGTCTAGGATGTAAATAAACGAATCGAAAATAAAACAAAAATGGGCAAACAAATACTGGTGGAGTACCTTGGGTCGACCGTTGATTACTCAGGAGACCTCCATTTTGCATCTATCTACATTCTACCCATAGTCAAGTTTACCCAACTGTGGCAACCCTGCTCTAAGAATTTTCTCTCTATGTGTATATATCGTAAAAACGATGTTCAACAACATTATGTGTATCGTATTGTAACAGCCGAGAGTTCAGTTCTCCCTGGATCGGCAAAGAAGACACCCGAATAATAAAGAAATGTAACGTAGATGAAGTTAGTGTGTTTTATTCTATTTCTTCCGCTTACACAACTAAAGCTGTTCGACTGGACTTCCCAACCATGCTACCACATCTACTAGGACTCTTGTCAAAGGTAGGGCACTGCCCACCAGTTTTATCCAAGGGCTCAAAGAAACTGTCTTTGGGGTCATCCTCCTCTGTGGGTATATGGCAGCATATAAGGCTTCTGTTGGCGAAATCAGCATTGATGGGAAAAGCCGCTAGGCACTTTCATAAATCTGAACGATACTACTTCTTGCCCAAGTCAGCCTCTGACGACGAATCCACATCCGAATAATCACTGTTCCTGTTGCGTGTAGCAATCAGCTTCCCAGGACGACAGACAACGAACACATACTGACTACAGCAGGTATTGACTCCAATAACGCCATACTCAACGATGACTTCTTTGTGGTCGAAGATCCGCAAGAAAAAGTTGAAGTACTAGGCGCAGTTTTTCACGAAGTGTACAAGGTGAACGAAAGTGTTCGCCCGAACCACGACCTGGAAAACAGCGTGCAAGCTAGCAACTCTCAACTTCGAGAAGATCTGCAGCAATGGCGATCTGAGAACAACGGCTTTGTCCAGTTCAATGACGAAAACATGGCAGACAATGTCATCGCCGACGAAAGGGTTCATCCCCCGTTCATTTCGAAGACAGATCTTCAAGCGGTCTTCGAATCATTAAAGAAGAAAAAGTCGGTTGGAATCGACGGGATCTCCAACATTGTGCTAAGACATCTTCCTCTGGAAGTGGTCACTATGTACACAATCCTTTTTAACAATGCTCTGAATAACGCACATTATCCGGAGCATTGGAAAACTGCGATTGTACAGCCCATAGCCAAGCGAGGAAAAGATTCTTCGAATCCGTGTAACCTCCGGTCTTTAAGTCTCCTTCCGAACATCAGCAAGGTATTCGAGAATGTGGTAAATAGAGCTCTGATCAACTGGACAGAGGACAAGCATATAATTCCGGATAACCAATTCGGTTTCAGAGCGGGGCATGACACTATTCATGCAGCGTCGAAACTGGTGTCGGATATCCAATGGAACAAGAGCCAGAAACAATGCACGGGCGCCTGCTTGATTGACCTGGAGAAGGCCTTCGACACCGTTTGGTTAGAAGGACTTTACTATAAGCTCAATCGGCTAGGCATTAGTAAACCACTGCTGTACCTACTGTACAACATGCTTACCGGTAGGCGGTTCGTAGTCAAGAATGGCAGCGTGACCTCTACAGGTATTTTTGAAATTAAAAATGGTCTCCAACAGGGTGCCGTTAATTCGCCGATCCTGTTCAACATTTTCTTGAGCGATCTGATAACTTCTCTTCCGCACGCAATTGCGTATGCCGACGACTTGATCGTGTACAGATCAGGCAAAAAGATCGAGGACATCACCACGCTCGCGCAGGGTGACTCAGATTCATTCATGAGAGATTGCGATGACTGGAAGTTGAATATCAACTTTCAGAAGTCGGAAGCCATTCTGTTCAGGACGCCGTTGTATAAAGCTTTCGCGGATATGAAAAAGAATTGGCGAAAGTTCTCTATTGTAGGACGGCACGGGCAACCACTGGCGCAAAGGATTGTAGTCAGATACCTGGGGATCTGGCTAGATCAGTATCTATATTTTAACAAACATGTAGATGCTGCTCTAGCCAGAGCCCGCGGCGCTTTCGCCCTTACAAAGAGACTGTTTTACAACAGCCAACTCGATGAAAGGGTAAAGGTAATCTGCTACATGGCCCTCATACGGCCAATGCTCACCTATGGCTGTCCCGTGTGGTTCAACGTGAGTGCAAGCTTGATGGAAAAGATTCGGGTATACGAGAGGGCTTGTCTTAGGGCTTGCCTTCGCCTCTATAGAACACCAGAGTCCCAGTACAGAAAATTCTACTCCAATGAGGTCTTATACAACAGGGCCAACCTAATACGAGTGGACAATTTCCTAGTGAAGTTGATTCGAGGCCACACTGCGAGAGCGATGAACTCGGTCAATAACTTGATCTCCGGGGCTTACTACCCCAATCCACAGTACCACGAAAGGGTACGTCACAGTGGCTTCGTCCCACCAGAAGCATTTCTCCACTTAGACATGTGCGTCGACCCCAACCTCGACGTCCGATTCCAGCTCTGAGCGACGAAAATAACGTTCACGGCCCCACCTCTTTCGAGTCACTGACAATGGTCAAAGAGTATTTCCTGTCTAAAAAAAGCTTCTCAAACTTGGCCGTTCGGAGTCGGCATAAAACTGTAGGTCCTTTCCACTCGTGAGAGACCAATAGCACGCCGCACAACATAAGTGGTTGCTGAGAAGTTATGACCTGGCCCTCTACGGGCTCTAGCGCCACCCATATTATTATTATATCCCACCGCACTTCTTGGATGGCAATGATATCTGCCTTGTAGCTAGCTTTTCTTTTTCCATAATCTCAAGGACAAGAGGGTGCAATTATAAGATTAGCAAGTTGAATTCGGGTGGCTACCACTTGGAGGTAAATTAAGCACAAATGAGATGATTTCTATTTGATTCCCTTGCAACATCCAAGCAGCAGCCTTGAGATATTAATCGTGGATCATATGTGTGGCACTTACTCTACTAAGCCTTGAATATAGTCCAACTAACCCAGCCGCTGCTATCTGAACAGGGGGAAAGCAATTTATATATTTTAGACGACAGTCTTTTTTCTACAGTGTCGTGTCTTTGACATTCTTTTACTTTTAGGCTACCATTCACCTTCGTTCTCAGCCTCATTTTCGAATATACAGCTGCCACATTCTCATCTATCCGACGTCGTACGGTGCGTCGAGACTTTTTGCAAGAGCTGGTGTAGAGCAGTCGCAGTTGGTGTGTTTTTGTTTCAATTTGCAGAATATCCCACAATTTTTTAACCGTAAACTGATTCATTTCGCTGGTGAACGAGTTGATTTCCATGCTTTGCTTCATTTTTCGGTTCTATTGAGTGCCGATTATCGCTCTATAGTAAAGCGTATTTAAGTATGGCATTCCTTAGTAGAAAGTTATTGGGTCCGTTGGCGGAGTTGATTTGTATGTTGCCCACACTTTTTGCATGCTAGTTTTGTGTTCGAATCTGGATTTAGCTATTTTTTTCTTTTTCTCATCAAAAAGTTTCAAACATTTGTGAGGCGCACTTAATTTCAGATAAAGACACAATCATGCAAGACATCATCGATTCGGGAAAAAATGTCATGTCGATCATGACAGTTGCAACCACTAATCGCACCGTCCTTTGCCATCCGTCAGAGGTTCACATTTGCACTCCACATTTCCAAGGGAGGCACTATTGCAGCCAAATGCAGGACCAAATCAATGCACCCTTAAGTCCTGACCAACCGTCCATCGACAGAGACAGACAAAGCCCCTCTGACAAATTCTCAAAGCAACTCCGGTGTCATAATCATTTTCCATTTAAGTCCAAGCGATAGTCCGAATGTGAGCCTCTACTCACGTGTGAATTCCCACCGACGAGATTGGTTATCCTTCGAAGTGCAGCACCGGGAACCGGATCATCTCCCTTTCTTCCATTCGGAGAGGCCAATCCTAACCAGCTTCCGCAGGGATTAACCAACTATTGTTGCATGCATTCACCAGTCGTTACCTCCCAGGAATCCATCCCCACAAGTACACTCGCCGTTGCACGTTGCACTGCATTCTCCGTCCGTCCTTTTGTGCGCAAAACGTTCGCTTGTTTGTTGCCCAGAAGGACAAACGAAATAAATTCTTTTTTAATAGCGTTACCATTGTGTGTAAGTAGCAGCTAACGGAGAAGAAAGGACGACGCACACCATCACCAAGGACAATCTCCAGCGAAAGGATCAAATGAAGTGAACAGACAAACGACGTCTCATTGCAGGCACGTTCAAACGAGAAAAATTATAGAAACACGAGCAGACCGGGCAGCAGATTAGTGTTTGTTAGCTGCGGATTTAATCTATTAGTGGGGGGTTTTAACACGTTTTTGTCAAAGGATAAGTGAAAGATTCTCGTTTCACCGGTGCATGTGTGTGCTCAATGCTTGTGGGATTTTCACAATTTCTCTAATAAACGGAGAGGTGGACACGCACAATGGCGCATAACCGGTGGGAAAATGGTGGGTACGCAGATCGATGGAATCCTGTAAACAACGCTGAAGGGATATGTTCACTTCCGTTGAGGGTAAGCAACAAATGTCCTTTGATGGATAATGGCATGATTTTGAGGGATTTGTGTTGTGTTTCTTGGCGTACCTGTGATCTGTGGGTAAACACATGTGGACGGAGGATCACGGAGGTGTCACAACAAGTAGCTGACTCAACTCAATTCTCATTGGAAATGGTTGTGTGAGTGACTCATCATGGGAAGGGGATGGGACGCATTTACAGAATTGTAGCAGAGGAGGATGCAGAGTTGAGGTAGTTCGCCATTATTTCAAAAATATTTCGAATTTAAATTGATGCCTGCTTTGTACTGATGTACAGTGGGTCAGGCTAGTGTTATAGCAAATCTTATAAAGATAAGCTTGAATTTGCATAACAGGGGCACTCAGATCAACGCATATTTTCCCATTTATTTACGGAAAGCTTAGGTACGTTGCTAGGCAGCTACCAAGGTCCTGGCAACGACATCGATCAAGTCATACATTTGCTTGAGAATCTTTTTTACAATTACAGTGACTGCCTTCATCGACGAAAACGTACCGTATATGTACGCGTGTAATACATGTTTGTCTTAGGCCTGAAACACAATAGTGCGGCAGTGCGTTCAACTTCAGTGTTACGGAGACGTGCGATGACGCACTGTGTTAATCAGCTGTTGAATGCTAATAAAGCTAAAAAATTAAGAAATAGTTTTTTGTTGCTAATTTTGCGTACTCATGCTACCAAGCATTTGAAATGTTGCAACAATTTATGTATCAATCAGAAAGAAGGTTCGTGAGCTGAAGCTTTGCAGACATACAAATGGATTCTACCATAAAAAAATTTTTTGATTTTTTCTTTCGAAACTTCCTCGTTAATTTATGACCAGGACGCCTGCTTCTTCTCCTTCTTATGGCGCTACAGTCCGGGGTGAACCTGGGCTTCAATCAACAATCCTCTCCAGCTGCCACGATCCTTAACCAGCTGCCTCCAATTTCGCACTCCAAGTTGGATGTGGTCCTTCTCCACATGAGCGCGTAATCGGCTTCATGGTCGTCCTCTATTGCGTTGTGCTACTGGTTCGGAGCCGAAGACTCTCCGGGCTGGAGCAGTATTGTCCATGCGCTCAACATAGTCTAGGCATCTTAGACGCCTTACTAGACTCATGTCGCTGTACAGCCCGTACAGTTGAATCTTCTTCCAGAAACCAGAAACCTTTAACGCAAACAGGAATAAATATTGAACGCAGAACTTTTTCTCTTGAAAACATCAAGTGCGTCTTCATCCGCGCCAACCGACCGAGTCGTAGATGTTGTGCGTCCTTTCGTGATGACAGCATGTACTTTGTTTTGCCCTCATTCACCGCTAAACCTATTTTTCCCGCCTCCGTTTCAAAACAAGCAAACGCTTCATTGACGGCTCGCTGAGTTCGGCCAATCATGTCAATGTCGTCCGCATATGCTAGCAGTTGAACGGACTTTTGGAAAATCGTGCCGCGTGTGAGTTTTGTACCACCTTCTCCAGGACGATGTTGAAAAAATCACAGTCTCGGTGAGTTCGTTACCGACCTTGATGGAGCAGCGAGAGTTCTCCATCGTCATCCTGCACAACCTGAAGAGCTTGGCAGGAATGTCAAAACTAGACAAGGCGATGTATAGCTGTCTGTATAGCTCGTCTCTACGCACACTGTCATATGCGGCCTTAAAGTCGACAAATAGGTGGTGGTTGTCGATCTGCATCTCTTGGTTTTTTTCGTGGATCTGCCGTATTGTGAAAATTTGATCGATAGTGGACTTCCCAGGCCTGAAACCGCACTGATAAAGACCTATCAACATTATAGAATGGTTTCAACCGCTCACACGGAACGGCAGAGAAGATTTTGTAGGCGATGATATGGACTCTTATCACCCGATAGTTGGCGCGGTCAAAGGGGTCTCCTTTTTTGTGGATCGGGCAAACGATACTAAGATTCCACTCGTCGGGCATGCTTTCCTCCGACCATATCCGACAGATGAGCTGGTGCATGCGCCCAACCAGATCGTCTCCAGCTGCTTTAAACAGTTCCCCGGACAATCCGTCCGCTCCAGCAGCTTTGTTCGACTTCAGTCTCGATATCGCTACCTTGACTTCGTCTAGATCGGGGGGACGGAATACTCTTCCATCGTCGTCGAGTTGTCTCTCTTCGTTCCGACAGGCTTCAGTCCGATGTTTGTACCCTTTGGATAGTTGTTTCACCCGCTGGTAAAACTTTCGGACATTATATCCATTTCCTCGATCGCGCGCTTCTCATGCTCCTTCTTTTTCTTTTTGAGAAGCCGG
>OU744317.1:7785345-7812181 GCA_916610145.1 Eristalis arbustorum
AGCCCTGCCTTGAGCGGGTTATTCATGCACTTGATGAGACCTCTTCCAGGTGAAGCTGTCATTGTTTTCTCAAGTAATAATGACTTGGCCAATGGTTCACATAGGAATGTGCTGACAAAAGCTTATTTTTTCACTCGTAACACTATAGTATACGCATCTTTTGAAATTCTAGCCTTATCCAATGCAGTTGAGGGAGGTAGTCCAAAGTGCCCAGAAAATACATTCTCGATGTGTAGACCTCACAAGCTATGGTTGATGTTTTTCATGAGTGTGAAAAGTAAATTGTCCTCGAAATTTAACTACGGCGGTTTAACCCATTGACCCGTATGTACTTTGAGAGAGTGACCTTAATTTATTTGTCAGCGCGGTTGATGACCGAAAATCTCTTCAAATTACGTCCTTTGGAGTTGGCAGAAAACTGTCTATTTCGGGAGGTGATTGCGCTGCAATATTAATTGTCGCCCTAGTACTTAACTTTCACTTCACTTTCATACGTCTAAAATAGCAGTCGTTGATACAGTCAGGAATCTTGAGTTCTTCCAAATCCAGTAGCATTTGGTATATAGGTGTAACAAACAGGATCTTCGATATATATATTTTTTTTTTGTATAATTTGCGCGTGCTCAAGGGATTATTAATACCCTTAATTGTCCGGGGTCAAGACACAGCACGGGCCGAGAAGGTATAGAGGAAGAGAGAGAGGAGGTACCTGTGCACATTGGTCTTAAACATCTGCGGGTTGTAATCTATGGGGAATATTGAACTGGGAAGAGCATTCCATATCCGTGTGGTGCGGCTAAAAGACGAGTCTCTAAATTTCGCTGTGCGCCCGAAAGCAGGCTTAAGGGTAAACTGATGTGCATTCCTGGCGAGACGTGTATAGCGGGTGAATTCAAGGAGAGGAGGAATGCAGTTGGCTAGCTCACTTGAGCATCGTTTGATAAAGTAACGATAAAACACGGACAACGAAGACACGGTACGTCGATGTTCAAGCGAGTCTAATGAACCCGCGATATCGTTGTCTCCTATAAGTTTTATCGCTCGCTTTTGGATTCTATCTAGTAGGTGCAGGGTGGTCTTGGGGGCACCAGACCAGATATGATATGAGCGTTATACTCAAGCTTAGGGCGAATATACGCCTTATAGATCAAAGCCAAATCAGAGGGGGTGAAATAATTCCTGCATCGATTGAGGAAACCTAAACATTTCGCGGCATTTTTGGCGACCTCGAATATATGAGCGTTCCAACTAAGTGTTGTGTTGATGCACATACCAAGGATGGAAAGTTTTCCGGTTTCGTCAATACAATCGCCATTCATGGGTAATGGCTGATTATCAGGGGTTCGCTTTAGAGACAGCAGACAGCATTGAGTTTTAGAAGCATTGAATTCCACTCTGTTGTTCTTACCCCAGTTAATTATGCTGTCCAGATCAGAATTCAATGTGCTTGACATACGCTGCAGTTCCAATATTACGTCCGAAGGGCAGGGTCGTGAATTTTGGAACGAATATGAAAAGCTGAGGACGCTGTCATCATCGAAGGAGTGGATTGGATTGGAATTGGCAGACAGGAGATCATTTATAAAAATGAGAAAGAGTGTCGGAGACAGAACAGAGCCTTGGGGGACACCAGCATTTATTTTGTGGATATCAGACATGAACCCATCCAAAACAACTTGGATTGAACGGTTCGAAAGTTAGTTTCTAATCCATAGAAGCAGAGATTCATCAACACCATAGGCACGCATTTTCGACAAAAGAGCTTGATGCCAAACTCTGTCAAATGCTTTAGAAATATCAAGCGCAACTATCTTGCTTTCGCCTGCATTGTGCAAAGATTGGTTCCACTTTTCGGTGAGATAAGCCATCAAATCACCAGTGGACCTGTTGCTGCGGAAGCCATACTGTCGGTCATTAAGAAGCTTCCGCGATTCAAGATATTTCAAAAGCTGACGATTTATCAGCGTTTCCATGACCTTACAAAGAAGGGACGTAAGTGCTATGGGTCGGTACGAGGTGGGTGACGAAGATTCGCCCTTTTTAGGGACGGGCTGGACAAATGCTGTTTTCCATCTACTCGGAAAGAGATCTGAAGAGTAGGATAGATGAAAAAGCTTACGCAGTGGTTTTGCCAGCGAAGAAGAACACCTCTTCAGAAGTATTGGGGAAGTACCATCCGGGCCAGCGGATTTGTGCACGTCGAGATCTTTAAGTACTCTTGCAACTGTACGAGTGCGGAAGTGAAACCAACGCTCTCGAGTACAGGTGGGGACAAATTACAATCTGACAGTGTTGAGCTGGCTGCAATATGCGCCGCAAGCAGATTGGCTTTGTCCAAAGAGCTGACAGCTGGGATGTCATTGTAAATGAGCGTTGGAATTGAGGACGAGGCGGAATTCTTTGTGTTTTTCACAAATGACCAAAAGTTTTTGCTACCCTTGGGACATTGTAGCACTTTTTGCCTCAACTTTTCTTCATGGGAGAATTTCACACCTCGGATTATTGCATTGCAGTCATTTCTGGCCCGTTTAAACTTATTCCGGTTTTCCTCAGGAGGGTTGGCTTTGTATGGCCGGAAATTCAACTCTCTTATTCTGATAGCCTCTTTGCAGCTCGAGTCATACCATGCATTTGGTCTGGGTTTGATACACTTCACTCTATGCGGAATGAAGGATCTCATGCCCAGCTGAAGAATGTTTGTGATCATATCAGCAGCGGCATCCACGTCACTATCGAGGAAGCATAGTGACCAGTTAAAATTCCTAAAGAAGTTGTTGAGTCCGCTCCAATTGGCTTTCTCGTATAGCCATACTGTTCTTTTCGGAATTTGTTCTCTAACTGTTTGTGGCGACAACGAGAAATTAGCTGATACGACACAATGGTCTGCCGAGCCTAGAGGCGACGATATGTCAACAGAATATTTATCAGGATGAGAGGTGAGAAACAGGTCCAGTGTGTTGGCGGAATGATCTGCAATGTCAGGTATTCGTGTGGTCTCATTTACAAGCTGGGTCAGATTGTTTACCTCAGCAAAGATTTCAACGTACCTTCGTACTTTAACCGTATGGACGGCTAAAGTCCAGACTTCAATAAGTCTTTAAGCAGAACAATAAGTTTCCCCTGGTGACGTCCTGCCAATGGAACGGGTCGCAGCATATGGCCGGGCTTCTTGTTCCTGCGTATATTGCAGACATGTTTGCTGAAGACACCATAAGACGAGCTCTTCATAGCTTCATTGCTGGTTATGTCCTCGTGATCCCGCATAAAGTCAGACTACCTTAGGTTGTGAAAGGTAAGACCGCTAATATATGGATAGAGGGGCAGAGAGGATTTGAGTAAATGGACAATAGTATCGTCCTGCTCCTCGTCTCTAAAGTTGTTGCAAGTGTCATTGTGCCGAAGGCATAACCTAGAGGCATGAGTTCCAATGACACAGAGAATGCTTATGGTGTCGATAAGAGTTCTGGGGTGAGCGCAGGCCATTGCAATCGGGCAGAGTGAGTGTTTTGGATCGAGAGTACGACTGGCAAAGGAGGGTTTTTGATTTAAATGCAAGCGCAGTCAGAGTCAGGCTGCCTGGCTATCAACACAACTATCAGCAGATGACGATTCCACTGCTTGATATAGTTTTGATTATTTGGATGACTGTTAGTATTCTAAATGTAGTACAAAAATTGAGGGTTGAGAGATGGTACAGTGATTCGGTAAGCAAAATGACTACGTACAGGATACGCCTTCCGAGAGTAGCCCATCCGGCGCCTGGTTGTCAGACACACACCGTCATACGAGGTAGAATGCTGGTTAAGAAATCATTCTCGAAGAGGGGTTTAGAAGTAATACGATCAGTGTCAACGGGTACGGATCTGTGTACATCTGCCTGGGTTACTGGAGTATACAAAACAGAGTTGCTTCCACATACTCAGCGACTTCTATCTATCTATCGATTCATTCTATCCGAAATGCTTATCGCTCAATACTTAGCCACTTACTTTATGTGGCTCGTGATTGCTTAATTGTTTCTGCAATGAAATGCCTGCTACGACGTCAAGCATAGGCTCAGCAAATATTCCCAACAGAGCTAGTCTTCCTTAACTCTAGAAAGCTAATCGACGTCTGCCAGACGTATCGCGCTCAAACAAAGTGTAATTTCCTTTGAACTATAAACCGCATTTAGTTGGTTGCCTATACATACTCAGTCGGTGATCGGAGCTTGCCCCGTCACAGGCAATAAGTACCTGTGCTTACAAGTTATAGCTATGCCGTACGTCTTGTAGTGGCATGATTATCCCTTATGTAACTTTTGTGACATATATACAAAAAAACTTATTATTTGCCGATACGTTCTATAATTTGTTGGTGTTGAATTTTATTTCATTGTCACGGCAAACAGAGGAGTATTGAATTATAGTGAAATTGAGAATGTGTTGATGGAAAAAGAAGAAGTCATATAATCAGAATGTGAAAGTGATTGTGAAGTTTTCGTCCTAGAGGCCGACGTCCTGTAGGCATTTCAATGTTCTGTTATGAAGGTCCCTTGACACTGCCTGCCGACCTCTTCAAGCAGCTGGTGCTGATATGCTAAGGTGCATACAGCAACACTTCTGTAAAATCTGGTCGGATGAATGCATGCCCGACGAATGGAATCTCAGCATCTCAGTTTTTATTGAGACGATCTATACATCGCCTTGTCTAGTTTTGGCATTCCTGCAAAACTCGTCCGTTTTTGCAGATGACCAATGGAGAACGCCCGACGCCCCATCAAGGTCGGTAAAGATTGTACCGAGACCTTTGATGTCAGAAAATTATTTATACAAGGTGACGCACTGTCATGCGACTTTATGAATACAATTCTCGAGATGATCGTGGGGAACTCAAATGCCAACACCAGAGGCATGATCTTTCACAAATTCGTGCAGCTGCTCGCATATGCGGATGACGTTGACTTCGTCGTCAGAACACAACGGGCTGTCAGAGGGGCGTTTGTGAGCATCGAGGAAGAAGGAGCCGAAATGGGTCCTGCGGTCAATGAGGGTAAGACAAAGTACATGCTGCCAACGAAAAAGCTCCACTAACTCCGACGTCTTGAGAAAAACGTCACTATAGACAGCTATTACCTCGAAGTAGTGAAAGACTTTGTCTACCTAGGCTTCGAAGTTAATACAAGCAATGACACCACCGCGGAAATAAAACAAAGGATTGCAGTGGCCAGTCGCTTCATTTTCGCACTTGGAAGGCCACTGAGGAATAAAGCCATATCTCGAAGACCTTGATAGTCCCAGTCCTGCTGTATGGCGCAGAAACCTGGATACTATCTAAAACGGACGAGGATTTTCTTGGTCGCTTCGAGAGAAAAGTCCTTCGAATTATCTTCGGTTCCGTATGTACGGATGGTGTTTGGAGGAGAATACTGAATGACGAGCTGTACGGACTCCACAGCAACATCGATCTCGTCAAACGAGTTCAAATCTCTCGTCTCAGATGGCTAGGTCAAGTCGATCGATGGACACCAATGCTCCGGCCCGAAAAGTCGTCGACTCCAACCCCGAGAGAAAACGCGATAAAGGAAGTTCGGTGGCGCACGCAACTAGAAGGGGACCAGCATAAGTTGAACGTTGACTGGAAGCAACTATCACAAGACCGGACTAGATGGTGATGCATGTTGGCTGAGGCCCAGGTTCACTCCGGACTGTAGCGCCAGCCAAAGAAGAAAAGAACTTAGTCTCTAATTTTAACACCATCAGTCCAACCACTTTTTGGACTATTTACATGTAAAATGCAGAAAGTTGTGAAAGGCTCCAGATAAAGTGAGACATAGCAAAATGTGTATAGCCACTTTAAGTGGAATGAGACCATTTGTATCACCCTCATAATGGGGTATTAAAATAACAACAAAAGAAGAAGAAATCAGCAATGTAGACCATAACGGCTACGCCCGATAACCAAGTTTGCAATATTCCCATATGCCATCTCCTTGCGCTCAGTGCATCGTTGGACCAGCTAAAAATTGGCATAGGGTCCTATCTACTCATGGTAGAACATCCACCTTAAAGGGCCTTGTTGTAGAGGTTGGCTCTGGGTCCCTCCGAGACCACTGCCTGGCCCATCTGCCTCTTTCACCGCAACGAATGTAAAAGTGAATTAAGAAATCATCCTGATGGCCTTCATAGAAGCCAAACACAATTTCAGTCCAAGTCCACTGCTACCTACGATTGGCTTTACATCCACACTCGACAGCTGCTCACCTAATTTCACTTCACATTGACTCGCACAACATTCCCGGTCCCGAACCCAGTCAGTACTCCCGCAGTGCCCGCAATTCCATTGAATTCAAATGAAATTCGTCAAACCAGCAAAGTTGTGCCCCGAAATCAGAAGCGAGCAATCGAACGATTGAATGCGACTTCAATCAACTCGCCCACAGTTGGCAGCACTTGGAGGCACCCGGACAACCTTGGCATTCACCCAGCGCCCCGCCGGAGCATAATTCAAGGACTTCCATTTTTTTGAAGCATAGTTTCAGCCGGGCCAACCATTCATCAATCGCCCTCAGCCACTCCCACTCACATGGCAGCCACCGCACTTATCCGGCTGCTATCTCTTTGCCGGCGATAACTTCTCGTCATGGCATGCGATAAGTTAGTTAAGGTGGACAATCAGAGTCATGAATGCTTTCACGTCGACGCACACATTCAATCCGGGGGGGCCATTCATCAATGTTCTCTGGCTTGTTGTTCACTTCATTTGGCGCGTTTCTTATGCTACCTGCCCGTGCCTAGTTGGCAAGCCCCCTCGGTCTCAATATCCCATCCATCTGCGCGGCCTGGCCTGGCCCGGCTCCCGCTCGTCGTCGATCCATTGAAGCCCGGTGATTCCATCTCATTTCCATTAATCAGTCCTGATTACATTCATCTTTTCGCAGAAGACGACGTCCGTCCGTCCTCCCCACCAGCACATACCGCACGACGTCGAATATGTATCCGTTTATCTGACACACTGGGCCAGGGCCGGAATCCGGGGAAAATTCCAGGGAATTGTTATTCATGTCAGTCGGAGCGCATATTTCCGTCATAATCTCTTAAATAAATTCATTGTGCCTATCTTTGAAGTAATTTGAGGCTGACTGGCTGGTGAGCCGCTTGGTCTGCATTGTGTTGGTCCTTCCCGTGGCCCCCACTGTGGCCACATCACTTTATGACAGGCCCATGTATTGGAATATAATCATAAATAATCGATAAGTACGGGGGAGAGCTCCTTCTTACCTGGACCTCCACACCGAGTGGAGAAAGGACTCTCTTGTGCTGCCTCCCTCCCCAACACTCTCCTCCGCATTCCGCATGAGGAATTTGATGAATTTCTGTTGTTTCCTCGTTTTTTTTCCCTGCCAACAATTTCGTCCTGGAACAATGAGCCTAGGATCCATCATTCCACGAGAAGAAACCAAAAAAAAAAAAAACGAGCAAGAAGATGCCAACCCAAACAGTAACGCATTCCAGTGTGGCCATGGGTGAGGAGGGTGGGCTCATGGATGAGGAAGCAGCAGCAGCCGCCCGTGATGACGATTTTGATAACGATGAAGATGATGGATTCCTTTTGGATTGGCCTACGCTCGCTCCCAGCAAGCGAATGCAAATGAAAAATCGTCCCAAGGATGAATGGCTGGCACGCCTCCGAGTGGAGGGGTTGAGGTTCGAATATTTGCGAATCAGTGAACTGGAACAGTCCTTCAAGGTTCGAGTGAAAATTCAGTTTTCAGTTCGCACATTGAACGACCGGCCGTGAGGAGATTTGCTGGTGGGATTAAATGGAGGCGGGGCCCGCCTGCCGGCACGACAATTCTTCGGGATCGAAATCTACGGCTGAAGGGAGTGCATTCGATTTGTGTGAATTTAGAACGGGCTGAGTGTTGTCTTGTGAGTGGATTATGGCTGGATGTAGAGCAGAGCAGAGATGTGAGCAATTTAACGGAATAGCAATGGAGAGGGCGTGAGCACATGACAACACCTGGTTATAGTTTCGGTTCGTGGAATTTAATTATTTTTGGTGGGAGGTCTAATGGATGTCGGGAGTCTTACTTTAGCTGAAGCAATCGAGTGATCATAAAAATGAGGGCAAAACGAAGTATATGCTGTCTTCAAAAACGGACATACAACATCGACGTCCTGGACAGAGCATCACAATGGACTGCTATAACGTCGAGGACCTACCTCGTCTCCAGAGTAAATTGTAAGAGTAGCATCAGTACCGAGTTCAAGCGTAGGATAACTCTTGCTAACCGCTGTTTCTTTGGGCTCAAAATGCAATTAAGTAATAGAGCCCTCTATCGAAGGACCAAGTTGACTCCATATAAGATACTTATGAGCCCAGATAAGCTATACGGAGCGGAGGCATGGACAGTTTCGAAAGCGGATGAAGAAATCCCTGGTCTATTTGAGAGAAAAGTTCTCCGTGCGATCTTTGGTCCTGTTTCTGTAGGAGAAGATTCCAACACGAGCTGTACGTCGACATGAGCCTAGTTAGACGTCTACGGATCCAACGCATAAGAAAGCTAGGCCATGTAGAGCGCATAGACAACGCAGCTCCGGCGTGAAGAATCTGCGTTTAAGGTGACGCACCCAAGTGGAGAAGGACCTCATCCAACTTGGCGTGCGAAACTGGAGACAGTTAGCCAGAGATCGCGCTAGTTGGAGAGGCTTGTTGGTTGAGGTCGAGGTCCACACCAGACTGTAGCGCCACACAAAGAAGAAGATCATAGAAATTACTTCGTCGAGTTTCGTTGAGTTTCGTTAAGTTACGTTCACTTTTGCTTATTCTAGCTTAATTAAATTCAGTCGCAATGTTCGTCAATGATAGCAGGTTTAAGAATTGCACACACGTTCCTAGCTTGCTCTCTCGATCAACCGTGTCCTTTGCTCATACTAATTATAGCCCTCTTTGCCTCTTTTGAGATTGAGCTCTAGCGGAATAAGTCTGGATTTCTTACAGTCGATGGCTTTGAACTATTTATCATATTGTCTTTAGGCTTACAGGTTGGGTCCCTATGCGTTGAGGGGGGAGAGTTAAGGTACGCCTAGCGAGCAATTTCCTGGGATGCTTCCCTGGTCTGGTACCCAATATAGGCAAATTTTTAACTAAACGCCAATTTTACTAAGAGACGATGGGTTTTTAAAAGTCCAGTGATGCAAACGCATGCTTGACATAGTTAGGGCTTGGCGTAAAAGACGTTAAGCCGTGTCCTTCGTGGTAACCTTTGGAGTGCCCTGCAATAGCATGGTATTGAGATCATTTTTTGGAGCGCCTTTCAGTCGCCATACACAAGCTTTAGCAACTGCCTTCGGATTAACAGTGCCAAATCAACATCAGCCACCAAGTGCGTTAAACTTAGTCAAGGATGGGTTTTCGTACAATTCGAGGCGAGGCGGGAAATATTGCATATTAGGAGATTTGACAGCCAGTCATTTGCAGATGATTTAGCTGTTCACACATCGTCTCGATAGTTTTGTTTCCATTTGTGCGGACTCTGGGAGCAAAGTCAAACTAGACTGTAACAATGGATGTTGTTGCTCTTATGCACTGCGCAACCGAGATGCACGGAGTCCTTGACAACCTCGAAGTTTTTGATGCCCATTGTGATGCTCTGACCGAGACGTCGATGTTGTCTGTCCTTCCTCAATGACAGAACTTAGTTTCGCCGTCATTTACCACAAGACCTATTCCAGCAGCCTCCTCGTCTAAGCCAGCAAATGCCTCATTGACTGCTCGCTGTGTTCGTCTAATCACGTCAATGTCATCTGCGTAGGCAAACAGCTTAACAGACTTTTGGAAAATAGTGCCTCTTCAAATATAATATTGATATGACAGTGCGTCGCCTTGTCCAAAAACTTTTTTGACATTGAAGGTCCCGGTGAGTTCGTTACCGACCGGAACCGGAATTTAGTTCAAGCTCTCACCTATGGTCATGAAGTTCAGATAATGAACAAAAGAATAAGATCGCGAATACAGACTGTCGAGGTGGGCTTTCTTCTAGCTGTTGTGACACAATCCATCGTGATAGTGTGAGCAATAAGCAATATGCGAGGAATTCCCAGAGCGAAGCCCTTTTCAGGTGGAACCTGATATTTCCCCCGCAATGTGTGTGTCCTTACGGATAGCCAGGGAGTTATAAAATCACTAACATCTCAAAACTCAAAGGTAGTCGTAAGCAGCTGCACATCTACCATTTAGATATCCGAACAGTTTCAAATTCGCCTGTGCTGCGTGCCATAGAGATGTCATGGAAAAATGAGGAGCTGACAAAAAATATCGCTAAAGTAGCCACAAAACTGCCACTCGATGAAATTCCTTGTGACATTTCTACTCCCTTAGCTATCTTCAGGTGATTGCGCAACATTCTTAACAAACAAAAAGCTAATGCCAAAAGAAAAAAGAATAAATGTCAAATCTTCAAGTTAATCTGGCCCAATCTTGATCACAGAAGATGACAGCCTGATCTCGCTCAAAGGATCCAAAATCAGTACTGCGGTGGGTTTAATTACCGGTCACTGCCTTTTAGTTGTTCACGCAAAAATACTGCAGAAGAACAAATGACTTCTGCAGGTGCTGCCCAGATGAAGAAGAGGAGTTGCCCAGTACTCGTTTTCGACAATCTAAGCAAACTCACCAAATCGACACTAAAACTAATACTGGAGTTCACTGACAAATTTGGATGGATCATAGAAAAGACACCAACCCTAACTGCAGCACAATTGGGTTTACTTTCTTTGGCAATGAAAACCAACTCAATTCTATGTAATATGACTTAAATCGGCCTCTCTATTTCTTCTTCTTGCATTTCTTTTCTAAACAAGTGCAGCTGCAAGATCGTCTGAGTGCTCGGCTTCTGGGAACTGCTTGTGATCGCACTGTGAACTACTTTCTTCTACTGGTGTCTGCAACTATAATGCTTTGTCCCCGAGAAACCTTTTAGTTGATCATGCGGTGAGGATGATGATGAGTCAGACGAGAGCCACAATACCAACACACTCACTTACTTACTTATCACGAATCATGGAGGGTCCAATCCTAAGCAACTGGGCGCGCTGCTTCCAGCCATCAAGGCCAAGCTGTCTCACATCCGCGATGACTTATTCTCTGTACCGGAGTTTCGGTCTACCTATCCTTCCCGAACCAGGTGGCTCGGATCCGAAGACCCTCTCAGCTGGAGCGTGTAGTCAATAGATTTTTGCGTTCCGGAGTACATCCACATCCTGGTAAAGCTGGTAGAGTTCGTGGTTGTGTATTCGCCTCCATGCAGCTTCCTCGCAGACAGGACCCTATAGTCGACGCAGAATATGTATTTCAAAGGGACCAAGAATCGGCTCAGCAATTTTGCTAAGAGTTCAGCTTAAAGCAGGACTGGCAGGATAAGAGATTTGTAGAGCATGACTTTGGTCCTTCGAGTCAGAAGTTTCGAGCCCAGTTGCTTTGACAAGCCGATGTAGCTTCGTTTGCCAAGGGTGGTTGTGGTGCTGTGTCGTTTGTGGAGTTTACGTTTTCCCCGAGGTAGACAAACTCCTTAACTACCTCGAAAGTGTAGCTGTCGATTGTAACGTTTTGGCCTAGGTGGTGTGCGGCGGATCTTCTCCAGTACCAAATTGAAGAAAACATACGACAGCACATCTCCTTGCCGAAATCCGGTGCAGGTTTCAAATAGATCAGAGATCCTTCAGCCAAACTGCACGGTGCATTGCTTGTGTGTTAGCGTGGTACGACACAACCGTATCACAAATCTGTAGTTGTTGCAAGAGGTAAGATCGCCCTTTTTGTGGATGGGATGATACTCCAGTCGTCGGGCTTACTTTCGTCTTCCCAAATTCGGCTGATGATCTGGTGCATGCTCCTTACCAGAAGCTTTGAGCAGATCTGATAATAACCAATCAGTGCCCGAGGCTGTGTTGTTCTTAAGCATTTTAATGACTGTCCCGACTTCTTCAAAGCTGGCTGGACTACTTCATCCACAAAGTTCCAAAGGGACATCGGGAGTACTAGAGCTTAACGCAAATGGGAATCAATTCTCAACTCATCTGAGTTAAATGCTTCTTTTCATTTATCAGAAATGTTGCTACTCGTTTACAAGACAAATTCAATGTGGGGCAGATTTAAGATGATTGGACACATAGGGATGAAATGGTTTTAGTTTCAACAATTTCACCGGTTTACACCCCTTAGTGCTCTATAATCATTTGCAGTGAATTCAATTTCGAAGGAATTGAACAAGGTTACACCTCATTGAACGCGTAGCCCACCCTTTCCCTGGCAAAGTTTACAATTAAATGGAGACAATAAGCCACTCACTCCGACACATCCTTCCCCTTCCCTCGATCGAATCTCACTCATTACCAAGCGAAGCGGATAAAAAGTTTACGAATAATTCGCAGACATTAGCATCCGTTGCTGCAAGCGGAGTTACCTTGCCGTACCGTCCTCCCAATCAAGCTCATCTGCACGCCTGACTGCACCCAACCCCATTCCACTCGCATTACAATAAAGCCCCGCCAGCACTTTGCCCTGCTTAAAGAGCCAGAAATATGCATCGCGCTTAAATTAGTTGCCCCTTGAAGCGCTCCACTCTCAAAACTGCAAACCAACTCGAAAAGAAAAAAAATGGAATTTCACGCAATCATTTCCAACGTGCACAAGTGCCGCGCAAGGAGAGCCGCTCATTTGCGGCGGACGGTGCCGTGAAATGCAATAATTACACACGGCGAGGAGGCCGCGAGTGACCCGCAACGGGCTGGCTAATAAATTGGCCCAAATGAAGTACGCCCGGGCGGGGAAAAAACTCCGCAAAGCAGTTTTTTTCTGTTTTCGCTCCCACTTTAAATCAGTTTAGCCCGTGGGCAGTTGTTTAAATTGCGTTATTTGCGGAATGTGAGGAAATGTGACGGCCGATGTGTGGCGGGCTCTCGACACGGACCCTGGCGTTTTTTTTTTTTGCTTCGCCTGCCCACAAATTATTCTCTTTGCTTCGTTTATCACTTTTTTGCCCTTCGCTTCGTTGATGTAGTCCGCGAGGCTGACACGGAAAAGGACGAATCAGGCCATTTAACATTTGAATCAATGATCTGAGCGCCTGTTCCGGTGACCGCTGACAGGAAAAAATCCGGCAGTAGTAATGTGGTAAGTAGGCGTGGCATTTCTGCTGAAGCTACAAGGATATTTTTAATTAATTTATTACGTTCTGCCCATCGATGTAACAAGATCCAATCAGTCGCCGAGGCGCAGCACTGGGTGTTACTGCGGCGTTGTTAAATATTTGACTTTGTTACAGCGGTGCTCTCTTTTTGGTGGTGGCATGCAGGCGATGGTGATGGGGAGGCCACTGAATGTGCACTTAATAGGGTGGGTCAGGCTGTGCAGGATGACGACGGAGAACTCTCGCTGCACCATCAAGGTCGGTAACGAACTCACCGAGACCTTCTATGTCAAAAAAGGCTATAGTCAAGGCGACGCGTTGTCAAGTGATTTGTTCAACATCGTCCTGGAGAAGATGGTGCGAAACTCACACGCACACACCAACACTAGAGGCACGATCTTCCAGGAGTCCGTGCAATTGCTAGCATACGCGGACGAAAACGACGTGATTGGTCGAACTCAGCGGGTCTTCAATGAAGCGTTTGCTGGTAGGAGGCGGCAAAAATGGGTAAAGCGATGAATGAGGGCAAAACGAAGTGTATGCTGTCATCAAGAATGGGCACTCAACACCGATGACTCGGTCAGACCATAGACAGCTACAACTTCGAGGTAGTAAAGGACTTCATCTACCTTGGCTCCCAAGTTATTAGTACGAACAACATCAGTACCGAGATTAAATGCAAAATAGCTCTTGCCAACCGCTGTTTCTTTGGGCTCAAGAGGCAATTGAGTAGTAGAGCCCTCTCTCGAAGGACCAAGCTCACATCCCTGTCCTGCTGTATGGCGCAGAAGCCTGGCCTATCTCGAGAGCGGATGAAGACGCACTTGGTCTCTTTGGAGAAAAGTTCCGCGTTCAATCTTTGATCCTGTTTGCGTTTAAGGTTTCTGGAGAAGTAGATTAAAGCTCGAACTGTACGGGCTGTATCGCGACATAAGTCTATTCAGGCGTCTACTGATTCAACGCCTAAGATGGCTAGGCCATGTTGAGCGCATGAACAACACAGCTTCGGCCCGCCCGTCTTCAATACCGAGCCATTGTGACAGCGCAACAGAGGACGTCTTCGCATGAGATGACGCACACAGGTGGAAAAGGACCTCAACCAACTTGGAGTGCGAAGTTGGAGGCAGCTGGCTAGGAATCGTGTCAGCAGGAGGGGATTGTTGACTGAGGCCCAGGAATGTAGCGCCATAAGAAGAAGAAGGAGAAGGTTAAATTAGGTTATAGTGGCTGACTGCCAAGGGTAGTCGCACTTAGGCCAGAGTAGGCCCATTGTCATACCACGCGGATTGACTTCTCCTTACACTGCAACCAGTTGGTGCTTCTAGTGAAGCGGTTTAGCTGGCCTATGCTGGCGCTGCTAAGCGCTTTGCGGCCGCTGAAGTAGTAGACCCCTAGGTGTAGGAACCTACGACTAGCCAGAGTACTACAGGAGCAGAGTAGGTGATGAGTGTTTTCTTCCTCCTCTTCATCCATGCAGCTTCTGCAGCAATCATTATATGGGGCATCCATCCTGTGAGCTTGAGTGCCAATTGCACAGTGCCCGGTTAGGACTCCCATGAGTGTCCTTAATGAGGGCTTGCTGAGTCTGAGTAGACTGAGTGACCGTTTTAGGTTAAGTGATTGCCAGATTTCTTTTGTTTTAAGGCTGATGGTGCCTTCTAGCCATTTGTCATGGGTGGTTTTAATTGTATGAATCTTTAAAAGATGATAGGCTGCAGCGATCTGCATGGAAGTTGGTACCCCTGCTATAGATAGGAATGAGGTTGTACAGCACTTAGGGAGTTCATCGGCTTTGCAGTTTCCTGGTATGTCACAGTGTCAAACCACATGAATTGAATGTTAAAATGCTCCGTCATCTCGTTAAGAGACAGAATGTAATTAAGGGATGTTTTTGAGTAAAACATGACAGTGTCCAGCGATTTCATACCGTCTTGACTGTCCGACCAAAGTGTGATATCTTATTTTGATATCTCGTTGCTTTTGAGCCATTAATAATAATAATAATAATAATAATGGGAGGCGCTACAGCCCGTAGAGGGCCAGGGCTAGCTTCTCAGCAACCACTAGTGTTGTGCGTGCTATTGTTCTCACACGAGAGGAAGGGACCTACAGTTATATGCCGACTCCGAACGGCCAAGTTTGAGAAGCTTTTTCTAGACAGGAAATACTCATTGAGCATTGTCAGTGACTCGAAAGAGGTGAGGTCGTGAAACGTATTTTTGTCGCTCAGAGCTGGATTCGAACCTGCGACGTCGAGGTTGGAGTCGACGCACGTACCCACAACGCCACGGCACCCCACTTGTTTTTTTTTTAGCCATTAATAGGATAATATATATGGACTGTGAGATTGCCAAAACAAGCACAACTAATGCCTGCTCTGTCTCTATGACACCTAATTACAGACTATGAGCTTCTGATATTCGCTTTTTGCTGTGACCCATGGAATTCAAAGTCCACCATACACGTTGGTATTGTGGTGACACGTAGCGTTGTGGGCATGCCACCCAACCCATTCAATGCGCAAAAGAGTATTCTTATCTAGAAAAAGTTTCTCAAACTTGGCCGTTCGGATTCGGCATAAAACTGTAGGTACCTTCCACTCGTGTGAGAACAATAGCACGCACAACACGAGTGGTTGCTGAGAAGCTAGGCCAAGGCCCTCTATGGGCTGTAGCGCCACCCACATTATTATTATTATATTATTATAAATATGCGAATATAGAATGCCTAGGTGAGATCCTAGTTTTGTGTGTTGGAGCTTTGGTGCGAATATATTAATTTCTCGGGATACGTGGGATCAGAATTGCTAACAAAAAAATAAAAAACGATGAAGACAGCCCCAGAGTATCACCAATAACAAGGTTACATTTCGGACTCAGCGAGAAAGGGAGCAGATTTAGGATATTATGGAAAGAAAACAAAAACAGCTTCCACAAAAGCTATTAAATCGGAAGTAGTTGCCAATGACACAGGCGTTATGGCAATGATACGCAATCAAGAAGACGGTACTATTTTAATTGATAGTAATAGCCCGAGCCATTTCCATTGCTGCCGGTAAATATCCAGTCACCCTTACGAGCATCCCGGCGTTCGATTCACTTGTCACAATCGGAGCAGATCCAACTAGTCTAAGAGTACTTTGGCATCTGCAGCTCAATCAATTGTGGGAACTATCCATCTACTACTACAACGCTACGGCAAAAAGTGGTAACGCAATTTCCCACTAAACCTGTAACTAAGTGCCAGGTAATGTCAGCACGTCAGATTCATAGTCACGAGTCAAATTCCCAAGCAGCTGAAGTTTACTTGTTGCACGTGCGTCTTGCAGAAGAGCTTCTTTTAAAAGTTAATGAAGACACTGAACGTGCAAGGGAAATCCATGTACTGGACATTGTACATTGAAGAGAGTTCCACAACGTAAAGCTCTCGAATGTAAAGGTGTTTAGTGTTCATGAGCATCAAAATCATCATTCTCACGATGTTATTTCACGGAAATCAATTGACATATAGGCTTAACTATACGTTAAATATTTAAAATGATGTTCCGGTGCAAAAGTGGGTACTTGCTAAAATAATTTTAAAGTATACTTTTGCCGACTATGATTTTGCGCCAACATTATTTGAGCACTGATGTCTTGCGTGCCCTGAAAGGTGTATGTAGTCATCCGCTCCGCGTAGTAGGCTGGACTAAATGTAGCAGCTTGCAAGTAGCACATAATCTACAATGCCAGTATCGTTACCCAAGTGCTCAAGGGAGCGTATTTGCCTACAAGCGACATAAATTCTTCCAACGATTAGTGGCAACAAAGGAGACCATATCCCACCGAGCATCTCTGAGCAAGCATCTCCACGAAATCGAAACCAAATTGAAACCAATAAAAGTAATTCTACGCGTGAATACAACGTTTACTTTTCCTTCATTTTTACACTCCAGCCCCGCCTCGAGATTAAAAGCAAACTCTGCCATCTGAAGATCTACAATGCATCCAGCATCTACATCCAGCGGCAAGTGTATCAGGCAAACCCTCAATGCCACAACAAATTGAATTAAATGACAAACAGAAAATAAATTGAAAAAGTAATTGATATTTTCGCAAAGAGCCGAAGCCGGTCGCGGATATCCGGCTCCCTTTCGCCACCAGCCTTTTCACTATCCAAACAATTTAACAATTAAATTTGCCATCGTCTCGGCCATAAAGGCAGACTACACTCGTTCGCCGTTCCGTTCAAAGGGGCTCAGTACCTTTCTTCGGCTGATTCCGAATAAAAATTTAATCTTCGTTATATTTACATCGCTAATGTGCCGCACAAATCATTAAGTCGCAAGTATGCGCGACGTTCAAACCAGCCAGTCGCCCGCTTCCGCCCATCCGCCGAAACACGCTAACGACGTAGACAGCCTCCGCCACCCGCCCAACCTATTATCTGATTATCCTTACAGTCGAATCCAATTCATGTCCTCGGCTTTGCTTCTCTGCTCTCCGTTTGCTCAGACATTCATTTGCTCAGAGTGTGGGCTGCAAACGAGGGACGAGAGAATTCCCAAAAAGGGACTAGGCAAACACGGCGAACGAGGTGGGTGGCTGGGCGACAAGTAGAGGCGCAACGATGAAAACTCCTTCATGACTTCATAACGCGCACAGATCGAGAGCGTGTATGAAAATTGAAGAAAATGCCGCACAGAAGGACGCACAATTCGCAACGATTTGCATGGGAAATGCCGTTCTGTGTCACTGCTGGCGCTGTTGCTGCCGCAACTGCGAGGATGCGAGGATGCGAGGAAGGATAATTGACTTTCAAATCAGCTTCCGATAAACTTTTATCACTTTCGGGTGTCGTGCAATCAATTTCGGGGAGCGTTTTCGCGGAATTCAACGTCTGGCTGCCGGCGAACGGATGCTTGTGTCTGAGGCGCGTTCGGGGCCAGAACGGACGTACTTCGGCGAACGGAAATAGGAACCGAGGTAATCAAAACGAAATAAAGATGTTAACGCAGGGTTAAGTTTATAATTTTGCGCCGATGCTGGCGCGGAGGGGCTATTCCGGCGAAAAGGTGAACTCCCGGTGAGGATAATTCGCTGGAACTCCTTCAGGGCGACGTCAACTCCCGCATTAAAGGGGAATCTCGCTGAAGGAGCCTTATGCCTCAAGGAGATGAATGCGTATGAAATAAAAGCAGGAGGGGGGGATTACTTGGAAGGACCTTTGATGGGGATGCTACACAGGAGTGATTGAGACTTGATCTCTGGATATTAAATTGGGCTCATGTTGACACAAGTGCTGCTAACCCTTTAAGCTACGTTGCTGGGAGGCCGACCTTCGACGGTAAATAACTGACAGCATTTGAAAGGGAGTCGAATCGAGTGGAATGAAGAGGGTAATGTTATGCACGTCGAACGAGAACGAGCAACAAGGAACTGAAAAACAAACGTTTTTTATCTTAGAAATATGGAGGGAAATTAATGCCCGATGGCAGTAGTTTCAAAAGCTTTTGGTTCCAACATAATGTCGAGTAGTGCTTGCCAATATCTGTCTGTTGAAGGAGGGTAAGAGGGTTAGCGTGGATGACAAGGAAACGGAGAGGTACACGTCACTCCATGTCATTCTCTTCAAATCACACAGCACATCATCCTAACAGCAAAGTAAAAAAAAGCATGCTAAAAGGCTAGAGGCGAAAAATTATAGTCGGCAAAAGTACACTTTAAAATGATTTTAGCACGTAAGAATGTGTACAACATTACCTGGGCCTTAGTTACTGGTTTTTTGGGCGTAACCACTTTAGCACATCTTTTGCCGGAGGAAGTATGAGAGTAGATTGATAGCTGCCAAAGTTGATGGAGCTGCAGATGACAAAGTACTGTCAATTAAGGCCTAGGTGTTTGGACTAAGTGGCAATGCACCGATTGTGACAATTGAATTGAACACATAAATGCTTGTAAGGCTGACTGGATATTTACCGGCTATTACTATCAATTAAAATAATTACCTGTACCAGAAGGCTTGTATCATCGACAACTACTGCCGCTTTAATAGCTTTCGTGGTAGCTGTGCTCGTTTTCTTTAAGGCTGTCTTCATTCTTGTTCATTGCTGGTTCTTGTGTAACCAGCAGCAATCATGCTGATTCTGATTGCTCTCCAGGCACCCTTCGTTGGGCCAATCATTCGCTTGTCGTTGGCCTTGTCCTCGATTGTTTGCAAGTGCAGCGCGATCAACTGTCGCAATATTTCCTTTTTCATAATATCCCAATTCTGCTACCTTTCCCGATTAGTCTGAAATATAATCGATTGGTCTCGTCTACCTGCCCATATGCAAAATTTATTTATCCGAACTGTAATTTTTAGGAGTGTTTGATTCAAATTATTTATAGGTACGATGTCAAGTAGGATATCGTGCTCTTCACCAAAAGATACAAAATCCCCCAATTCGACCCCCCACTGCTGTGCGGCACCACATTACAGCTAACCACCAGTGCGAAATTTCTGGGTCTCACTCTCGACAGCAAGCTAAACTGGAAGCTCAATATCCAGGAAAGGGTAAAAAAAAGCCTCTTCTGCACTTTTTTGCTGCAAAGAGGCCATTGGATGCAAATGGGGCCTACAACCTCGCATCGCTCACTGGATTTACACCTCTATCGTCAGACCGACACTTTTGTATGGTGTCTCAGTTTGGTGGACAGCACTAAACAAGGCTATAAACTGCAATGCACTCAATTGAGTAGAAGGAGTGGCCTGCCTGTGTATCAGTTTGGCACTGAGAAGTACTCCGTCAGACGCACTGAATATTCTCCTCCATCTCCCACCTCTGGAAATATTCGGGAAACAAGCAGCAGCAAGCACAGCCATGAGACTCAAAACACTTCGATTGTGGTCCGAACTCAACACTGGCCACTCAACCATTCTCAAGGAATTCAATTTCCTACCTAGCGACCGTCTACTCCCCCAGGCCATCTTTGAAAAGAAATTCTCAATCAGTATTCCCTCCAGATCGGACTGGATGACTGATACGCAAACACTGAAAGATCCTCTGCGCATCTTCACGGATGGTTCAAAGACAAAAGAAGGGGTGGGTGCGGGTGTCTATTCACAAGACCTCAACATTGCTATCTCAGTGAAGCTTCCTGGTCACTGTAGCGTTTTTCAATCAGAAACCATAGCGATTAAAGAGCCGCTGTCGTGGCTTAAAAACATTGTGATATCAAAAAGGAATAGTACCATCTGCTCCGATAGTCAGGCCGCCATAAAATCCCTGGACAATGTCATGTTCTACTCAAAAACATCCCTTGACTGCAGGCTGTCTCTTAACGAGATGGCTGAGCATTTTAACATTCAATTCATGTGGGTGCCGGGACACTGTGACATACCAGGAAACTGCAAAGCCGAAGAACTCGCTAGGTGTGGTACAACCTCATACCTATCGATAGAAGGGGTACCACCTTCCATGCCAATCGCTACAGCCTATCATCTTTTAAAGATTCATACAATCAAAACCACCAATGACAAATGGCTAGAAGGCACCACCTGCCTTAAAACAAAAGAAATCTGGCAATCACTTAATCTAAAACGGTCACTCAGTCTACTTGGACTCAGCGAGCCCTCTGTAAGGACCCTCATAGGAGTCATAACCGGGCACTGTGTAATTGGCACTCATGCTCGCAGGATGGATGCCCCATATAATGATTACTGCAGAAGCTGCATGGATGAAGAGGAGGAAGAGAACACTCATCACCTTCTCTGCTCCTGCAGTGCTCTTGCCAGTCGTAGGTTCCTGCACCTAGGAGCCTACTACTTCAGCAGCCGTAACGAGCTAAAAAGTGCCAGCATTAGCCAACTAAATCGGTTCATTAGCAGCACCAACTGGTTCCAGTGTTAGGAGAAGTTAATCCGCGTGGTATCACAATGGTCCTACTCTGTCACCTAACCTAACGATGTCTAGTGGAAACTAGTCAGCTGCAGTTAAAAAACGACTATTTTCGAAGAAAAGTTAAGGCATGCCTTTAACTTGCATATAACTAGTTCGGGTGGCGGCCGGTGGAGTTGTGGGTATATGCGTCGACCCCAATCTCGACATCGTAGGTTCGATTCCAGCTCTGAGCGACAAAACTAATTTTCACGGCCCTACCTCTTTCGAGTCACTGACAATGCTCAAAAAGTATTTCCTGTCTTGAAAAAGGTTCTCAAACAAAGCCGGACTCGGCATTAGACTGTAGGTCCCTTCCACTCGTGAGAGAACAATAGCACGCACAACACGAGTGGTTGCTGAAAAGCTAGGCCCTGGCGCTCTACGGGCTGTGGCGCCACCCATATTATTATTATTATTATAACTAGTTCGGAGTTAAGCCCTTAAAATGTGGTTGACTATAATTTTGCGCCATTGAAACTAAAACTAACTCAGAAAATTAGTTGCTAAAATTTGGAATAAACTTCAATCATATATCTTTAGACACTGCTTATTTTGTTGATTAATGCAAGTGTTTCTAAAACCTGTACAAAAGTGTCGTGTGAATGCATATTATAGATATCGTGACGTGGACACAGTGGGCTGTACAGCGGCATGCTGCTGGCTGGGGAGGCATGTTGTTTGAAGCCCAGGTCCACCCCGAACTGTGGCGCCAATCAAAGAAGAAGAAGACGTGGACACAAATCAGCCTGAAGCGCCAACTGCGGCAAACATTCGAACACCATTCGGAGTAGTAATCCGTCGCTATAATAACGCTACACACAAACTACGACCAACACCACAGTCTATGGAGTAAATAGGTTCCTGTTCATAGCGCAGGAAGGGACATTTGATGGTGGTTATTGTGTTGCAAGCGAACGAGACAGCGCCGCGTCGACGCCACTGTACAGTTATACATAAGCAACCCCGAATGTACATACACGAGCTTATTGGCGCTGCAGTCCGGCGTGGACCTGGGCCTCTACCAACATACCTCTCCAGCCAGCAAGATCTTTCGCCAGCTGCCGCCAACTGCGCACACCAAGTTGGTTGAGGTCCTTTTCCACTTGTGTGCGCCATCTAGTGCGAGGACGTCCTCTATTGCACTGTCCCAATGGCTCGGTGTCGAAGACTTTTTGGGCCGGAGCTGTGGTGACCATTCGCTCTACATTAGCGATGGGCGATTGCGAATGAAATTCACAATCGAATAAATTGGCAATTGTTAAAATTTGAATTCGATTGTCGATTTATTCGCTCTCATCAGAAAACAATCGAATAACAATCGAATCGAATCGATTATTCTCAGTACCTACTACACCCAAGAGAATGCCGGGTACTAATTCCTCGATTTATTCATATGTTGCTGTCAGTGTAATCATCATCAGCGTAAGGCTGTGTCTCCAATAAGAAACTATACCTACCAAAATAGGAACATTGGGAATGGAAATACAGCCAAACCTCTGTTATTGGAACATCCTTAAATCGAAATTTCTATAATGCAAACCAAATTTCTGAAAAAATATTGGTTCCCGTGGGTATTTGAATATTGGAGGTTCGACTGTATTCTTTACCCTTCTCCACAAATTAGTGAGAGTATCGTACTCTCACTCTCATAAATGTACAGTTTAAATTTTAGTAGTGAAACGAAATGAAAAAGAGATGGGCAATTGCGAAAATCGACGAATACACACAATCTAACAATCTCCCTCAGAATTGAAGAATCGAGGAATACACACATTCGTTGGCGATTGGAATCTACAAGAATCAAAATTCAACAATCGACGCCTCTCAATTCGAATTCGAATAATTGCGATTGCTACAACAATCGAATTATTCGATTGTTTTTATTCGCAATTGCCCATCGCTACTCTACATGCAATCTTAAGCGTTGGATTCGAAGACGCTAAACTAGGTGCATGCCGCTGTACAGCCCGTACAGTTCGTGGCTGAACCTTCTCCTCCAAACGCTATCAACGCAAACAGGACCAAAGATCGTACGCAGAACTTTTCTCTCAAAACAACCAAGAGCTTCTTCATCCGCTTTCAATAGCGTCCATGTCTCTGCGCCATAGAGCAGGACCGGGATGATCAGGGTTTTATACAAAGTCCATTTGGAGTTTCGAGAGATGGCTCTGTTACTCAATTGCCTTTGAGCCGAAAGATGCAGTGATTGGCAAGAGTAATCCTGATCCCGATATTGGTGTTATAGTCCCTATTTACTCCAGAGCCGTGGTAGGCGAAGTCCTTGACTACTTCAACGTTTCTGCGTCTTTTGCTTGTGCGTCCTTTCGTGATGACAGCATGTATTTTGTTTTGCCCTGGTTTATCGCTAGACCTATTTGAGCCGCTTCCGCTTCAATGCCAGCAAACGCCTCATTGACGGCTCGCTGTGTTCGTCCAATCACGTCAATGTCGTCCGCGTAAGCAAGCAGTTGAACGGACTTTTGGAAGATCGTGCCTCGGGTGTTTACTTTTGAGTTTCGCACGATCTTCTCAAGTATGATGTTGAAGAAGTCACATGACAGCGTGTCGCCTTGCCTAAAACCTTTTTTGACATTGAAGATCTCGGTGAGTTCGTTACCGACCTTGATGGAGCAGCGAGAGTTCTCCATCGTCATCCTGCACAGCCTGACGAGTTTGGCAGGAATTTCGAAACTAGACATGGCGCTGTATAGCTCGTCTCTATGCACGCTGTCATATGCGGCTTTGAAATCGACAAATAGGTGGTGGGTGTCGATCTGCATCTCTTGAGTCTTTTCCAGGATCTGCCGAAGTGTAAATTTTTTGTCTATTGTGGACTTTCCTGGCCTGAAACCGCACTGATAAGGACCTATCAGGTTGTTGACAAAGGGGTTAAGGCGTTCACACAGAACGGCAGAGAGTATCTTGTAAGCGGTGTTAAGGAGGCTGATCCCTCGATAGTTGGCGCAGTCAAAGGGGTCTCCTTTCTTGTGGACCGGACAAACGACGCTGAGATTCCACTCATCGGGCATGCTTTCCTCCGACCAGTCTTACAGATGAGCTGGTGCATGCGCCAAACCAGGTCATCTCCAGCTGATTTAAACAGTTCCGCGAGCGATTACACTTCTAAGATATCGCGAGTGCATTAGACTTGCTCGAACATCGACGTACAGTGTTTTTTTTTTGTCCGTGTTACATTGCTATTTTAGCAAACGATGCTCAAATGAGCTAGCTAAAAAAATCCACCCGCAACACGCGCCTCACCAGGAATGCCCCTCACAGTAACATTTAAGGTCTCATTTTTCAGCCGCTCTTCACTAATATGGAATGCTCTTCCCAGCCCAATATTTCAAACAGACTACAATCCGCAGATATTCAAAACAATGCGCACAGATACCTCCTCTCCCTCTGTCTATACCGTCTCTTGATCCCAGACAATAAGGGGCAGTAATTATCCTTGAGTATGCGCAAATTATAAAAAATAATAATAGTGCCCGAACCAATGCTGGGATTATATAGTCAACTTCTTTAATTGAAGACAAAACACATAAGATCCTGATAAAGAAACTCAATCAATCCATAACTCGTCCAACTCCATTGGAACTCGATTGGAACCTGAATTTGTCTCCCAAGAAATTTGAATAAATGCTGCACTGTTGTGCTTTAACGTCGACACTATTGTGAGAATCTTTAAATATCAACAGAAGAACTCAGTTCTCTGCATAGGAGGTGGTACGAATGTTCTAGAATCGGAGTCTTGAGCGCTTTCGGTTGAGATTTCTCAAGTTCATTCGTTAACAGTGCAGAGGCCTATACGAGCCTTCGATATATTTTAGATCTATCCTGGTAGGGGTGTCGTTGCCTTCACGGCGTGGCTTGTACAAGAGTGGGTGAACGTAAGGGTGAACTCAAAACAGCCATAATATCCTCCCCCTTAAACGTCTTCTGTTCAACTAAGTAAAGCATGGCGTAAAACCATTTCTTTGCTGCTCGTTCCTTCCCACGCAAGATTTATTTCCACAACTAGCCCTCGACTCCCACCGACAGAGATAAACAAATGCTTCGTGCGTAGTGACCACCGTCACTCGGCTGCGACTACGTGCCTCTTGAACTGAAACTCAAAAACCCCGCATCTCCTTGGAGGAAAATCCGTCATCCAGTGATTTTGAAAAGCACAAAAATGTAATAATTCCCCTCGAACACACGCTCCGCATACTAATCCCATCCACGGAGCTGCAGCCCGGCTCCCGAAAAGGGTTCGCAGTCAAACGCAAGTCAAGTCCCGTCCCTGCCGCCGACGCGTCACGGTCCAAAGGGCAAGGGAAAAGGCCAAAGTTTCCCAGCGCCAGGGAGCCGAGTATCGAACAAAACTTTTTAATCTGCCACTGACAGAAGCAATTACTCAAATTCGATTTCGCAAATAGGAAACAGTTGTCGCTGGGACTCCAGCACCAGCACCAGCACCGAATCACGAGGAGTAGCAGCGTCTCCCTCAGCATTTTGGCCATTTGACTTTGCACACTCCGTAACTGTGTTTAATTTTACGCTCAAGTTGATTTTATAGAATTGACATTTTTCACTTCATTGGCTTCAATTGATGAAAGCACTACTCGTGGGGTTAAGTCTAATTAAATATTGGTCCTCCCGTCGGGCGCCATTCGGCACTCTATCGATCTCCGTCTCGGCTCCTGAGATTCCGAACGGGGTGTTGAAGTTCGTCTGGGGACCGGGCGGCTTTAAGTCATCCCGAGGCACTGTGGCAAGGTTCCCAGTGTATCTCGGCAGCCGGATGGGCTGGTGTGGCGCCTCATAAAAAGTACATCCTTCCACTTCGGGTGCATTTGCATGAAGCGCACAAGGACCCACGTCGTTGGGTGGCCCCCGACTATCCACGCCGGTCCCAATAAAAGATCTGTGGAATGCGAAGGGGCAGAAGAGATGGGAGTGCTTTTTTGCCTCGGATACTTATTGCTCCATTAGTTCCTGCCGGTCTCATATTTTTTTTTCGCCCTTTTCCCGGTTCGACTGCGAAAAAATGATATCCGGGCCGAGGAGGTGGGCGCCAGTATTCGCATGTGAGATGCAAAGGACGACCCGATCAAGGAGGCGAGGTGAACATGAAAGGGATTCCTGCCATAAATAAAATTCTCTTTAGTGCTCATGCGAGTGAGCGAGTGCCGTTGGCTTGGCGCTGTCCGCCGGACGGGAGTACTTTAAGGACCTGGGGCGGATGGAGTGAGATTGAGTCTCTTAGATGTCGACGGGGCGGGCGGTGTTGTCAAGTCAGAAATAACAAACCTATGCGGCACTTATGGGATCAAGAAAAGGTTGCTTTTGAAATGCGGACACGCATTCCATTGTACTTATCCCGCCCGAGGTTTGCTCGAAGATTGGGAATGCTCGGAATGCCGGTGCTCGAGTGGGGCTTAAATGGCAGTTTTGTGCTGAAAATTCAATTTGTTTATGGCAAATTCTGGAGGGAAATGGATCAAGGACATTTTGTGTGACATACATTTCCTCGGTTGGTTACGTGGCAAAACGGATTTTTGTGGCAAGTCGTTGTCTGACAAAGATTTTGGTCGATTAGGAGGATTAGTTCTACGGATGATCTTTTGCACGATTTGCGATGGTAGCGATTGGAGCTGAAGTTTAGGCTAGACAACTGCTTGGACTGGACAACTGGAAATTGCTTGAAAAGGAGAGCAAGTATGAGGCGAACATGTCATAGACAACTTAGATATGAACATGTTACCTCTTCAGACTCAAGG
>OU744317.1:7812381-7865630 GCA_916610145.1 Eristalis arbustorum
GTGCAGAGTGCTTTTTTCCCTTCCATTCGAGGTGGGTCGTGTCTTGTCTCGTCGGGGTACGGTACGGTACGGCACGTGAAACGATTGGCAGTGAATGCCACACACTTAGGTGTCCTCTCGGTCCATTATACAATGAATTGTTGTCACAATGTTGCGGGGAATATTTACATCCTTTTGTCTTACACCGACCGCACTCACACCCACCCACACGGACAGCGGTGAGGTATGACGCTGCATCATGGAATGTCCTTCCTGGCGTTCCTGCAAAGACAAGCCTTTTTTACGTCCCTGCATAGTCTGAGGCGAGCGTGAGTGTGTGTGTGCGCGGCAACCTGAGAAGGAAAAAAGGATGCCGGCCCTCTGGAGGAGCGCGGTTGTCCTTGCTGCATGTACATGGCTTAAATCTTGTGGAAAGTCGAGAATACCTCAGTGGATGGAACTCTGGAACGACTTTCTTTTCCTTTCTTCTCCGAGTTTTTTGTCATGCACACTTGTATCCTTCCGTCGGGATTAAGAACGAATACTTTGCAAGTTTATTTTTGCCATTGTTTCGTCCTTTATGCCGTCGGTATCATTGCTGTGCCATCGGTCGGTTGGAGGGTGGGGGCGAATTTATAGAAACACCGGTCTCGGTGGGCCAGACACAGCGGAGGATTTGAGTGGCCGCAGCCAGGTATCAGCCAGCTACGACCGATGCATGTCCGTGCAGTGGTGTTGGTTGCCTTGCCCTCCAACAGACGTCTTGCGGTGAAACTTAATTTGTTGGAGCATTAAAAAGGTCATTTGGTGTTTTATGTAATTGCATAAGGTGAGCCATGAGGTGACTTGAGGCGACTACAGGATGCTGCGTCACATCCGAGGGGTGGTGGATAATTTTCCACTGGCTACTGCATGCTTAACGAAGCACGCGATTAGCTGGCCATGCTCTGCGGCCACAATGCAAGTTGAGAGGTGATGCGCGTCACCATGTGATAAGCTGAATAACTTTAGTGCAGAATGTGCAGCTTTATGTGACATTTGTGGTGCCATGCAGATTAAAGAAGGTTCCATAAGCGATTCTCGAAATGCTGATCTAATGAGTGACAGAGAGCAATGACAGTTTCCCCAACTGATAAATTTCATAAGCTGTCAATCGAATGAATGTCATCAGATCCAGCTGTCACAATATTCAGCAGGATCTGTCATTCTGTCAAGCTTTTTGCAAGCATCGTTTGGTGGTGCCGTGAAAATTATTTCTGTCGCACAGAGCAGAGATCAAACCTACGACGTCGTGGTTGGATTCGACGCACAGACCACCACAGTATCGACATTGAGTGCGAAGAAATATTCGAATGTACGTACGGACGTACAGTGAAGAGTCTTCGACCGAACCAGTAGACCAAAGCAACAGACGACCGAAGTGGAGAAAGTCTTCAACCAATGTGGCGAGCGAAACTGAAAATAGACTGTGACAGCTAGGGAGGCTTGTTAGTTCGGCGCAAGGGCCATCCCGGAATGTACGTCTGAATAGAGTAGATTCATTCAAAACCACTATTTTACACAATTAATCGTTTGTTCGTGTTCCCCCTTCGGGTAGGGGTCGTAGAATATACCTGAGGTAAAGCATGCCTGTCGTAAAAGGCGACCAAAATCCTGAGCTAAAAGCTAATGGGCCCGTGGCGTTGTGGGTATGTGCGTCGACCCCAACCTCGACGTCATAGGTTCGATTCCAGCTCTGAGCGACGAAAATAATTTTCACGGCCCCACCTCTTTCGAGTCACTGACAATGCTCAAAGAGTACCTCCTGTCTAGAAAAAGCTTCTCAAACTTGGCCGTTCGGAGTCGGCATAAAACTGTAGGTCCCTTCCACTCGTGTGAGAACAATAGCACGTACAACACGAGTGATTGCTGAGAAGCTAGGCCCTGGCCCTCTACGGGCGAATGGTTTAGGAAATAACCTACTTCGTTGCTTGTCAAAATGATGGTTTCAAGCTCGCAAACAAAGGAGTTAATGGTAAGTGCCTTATCTTATTAAGTCTTGGCTACAATGGTAGCTTGACCAGAGGCTATAGTCTGATGCCACGGGAGATTAGCCACGGACTCGCATAGGTTTCATCCTGATCGCTTGAGGTTGGCCCCCAAGTGGGGGCATCGTATTGGCTGTGGTTTAAAACCCAAACTCGCGGGGAGAAGTGGATACCTGCATGTCTGGGAGTTAATCTTGTCTATTAAGGCTATGGGCATTTGCGACCCCCATTCAAGTTCATGTGGAGTTGTAGAAAGGGCCTCGCTACCCTACCAAGGTGGAGAAACAGGTCCATAAGCTTATTTCTAAATTTGGAACTTGAGATTCCTACTGAAGGCGTCTGGTCCAGCGTCGTAAAATGGTCCAAAGATTTAAATGTCTTGGTGATACAATCCTAACGGCAGGTGATCACGTAAAACTTATTTCTGTCTGTCTGTTTGTTCGTGTAGCATTACGTAAACAAACGAAAAATTAAATTGTTTTATTTCTTCCCTAACTGCTGTAATCGCAAAGTTTTCAAGTCAGTGAAGATTATGGACCTGCCCAACTATTTAGTCTTGACTCCAAACTAACCAGGCTTATTCTACTCACTGCCCTTTGTTCTGTCTTCAAAACAAAGCACTTTGTCACTTACTTGAGTCCCTTAGTCCCACGTGACTTACCGTCATCACTACGTTCTCTTAAAGACATATTCCCCCACCATAATGACCAATGGAACATGCCCATGTGCATTCACATGATTACCTTTCACAGGACTCCCATTTCCTGACACCTCATAAGGATCCCATGGCCCCTTGAGCACTCAGCGCTCGGGTAGAGCCACAACTATGCAATTTAATAGCGACCCCCTCTAAATTGCCATCCACCCTTCGGCAATTTATCACGAAAGTCGCAACAAGCATTTCACAACAACTGCCACCCCATAAACAATTAAAACTTATGGCGCACAGAGTATCCTTGTCACACTCTCCTCTGAAATATAGCCATCTTTTCCTTTTTCCCATCTGCCTTCCTTTTTTTTGCGTTTTTTTTCACTTTTCGTTTTTGCGCTCAAACTTGCGTAGGTACGTAGCCGGCGCTTGTCTCACCGTACTTAAGCACGACTTTGAAGAACTTGCAGCCATTAACTGGCTATAAACTGGAATGTCACATGTTGGTAATTACCCGTCCTCTCCCCCGGGAGGCTCTGTCAAACGCGATCCCTTTTGAGCGTCGGTTTTTTTCTGCTTGCGCTCCATTCGGTTTCCTATTTCCGAGGAGTGATGTAAGCGATACACTCCGGCAGGCCATACGCTCGCGCATACGCACACGGGCGGGCCACCCTGCATCTGTGACGGGCACGTGAGCGAAATTTGCTGACTCTTATCCAATTTTTCCTGCTGCCATGTCCTCGCCATTACCAAATGTTCTTTCACTCCAGAAAAACATGCCCGGCGAAACAGAAACAAGAGAAATGAATTCTCGGGCCATGACTTACCAACTGTGTCCTGCTTGACTCCGCGCGTGTGTGTTAATAACTTTAAACCAACCCAACAGACGCACACAGCCATACACGCGCCCGAGCAACCACATGCCGAAATGAGCTCCATTCAGGTGGTGAACTCTAGCAAGGCCTCCCATTCGCACGCAGGGGGAGTGAAAAAAAAAACCAAATACAGCACCAAAGCAAGGAAGACATCCATCCTGGCGCACATGTTGCACAGCAGTCGGTTACGACACGACCACGACGGGCAGTGGGTTAGTTTTGTCTCACTTCTGTGCGCTGTGCAGCAGAAGGCGCTGCCCGAGTGCCATCACATCGTGCGTCCGTCAATTTCAGGACGAACGAGTTCCATTTTTTGTGTCCGTTTGCATATGACGAGCAGTAAAAGGAGATTTGATTCGATATCCTTCGCAGACACGAATTCCAGGACATATGGAAACACTTTAATGATGAATCCTCGCCGGCACACCCTCCGTCCGCAGTTGCTGCTATGTCCGTTGCACAAGATGGCTCGGCAGGGAGGAGTTCGTTGTGTGGACTCCGCCGGCTGGCCTGGCTTCGGCCGATGGTATTCTTTTCTATTTCTGTACGCGACTGCGGTGGCGGGTGGTGGCGCTGGTTGGTGTGTGTGGACGTCCGCCCACCAGTGTTTGTCATATTAGATCGTTGTCGGATGCCAAAATTAGGATAACGACTACCACAGAGGCGACGAGCAACGCATGGTCCCACCGTCAATCGAACACACACACGAGCAGAAGCCAGTTGGGTTAGACACAGGCACACGGGACCGGGGTGAGGTGATCAAATTCAAGGCGAATTAAAAACCAGAAAAAAATACCGGAGAACCGAAAAAGGCGGCAGAAAACTGGAACTACAGGACGTGGACTTGGACGTGGACGTGGCGAGTGTGTGAATTTGAAAGGATATCGGATTTCGAGCACGTTTCTATGCCATATTTTTGTGTTTTCGATTTCTTTTCCTTTTCACGTTGTTTTTGCGCGTTCATAACGTCGCTTTGTCGCTTGCCGTTAATGCCTTCGCCGTTATTTTTTTTCCTTGTTGGCTCTTTGTTCTGGTCTCATGTTCCACCCCGGGATGTGCACACGTTGACGTACACTCGTGTGGGTTCCTTTGGCGGGAGCGAGTCGGGTTTTTTTCGGCAAATTTGTATGTGGGCTCTGCGAGAAGGAAAAAAAAACAAGCACTCGCCCTGAGTTTGAAGTGAGGGCGAATTTGTTCGAGGCCTGGCGCCTTGAAAACGGCCCAGGGAAGAGGCAAAACAACAAACGACTAGCTAAATTGTGATTGCAAAGCAGAAGCCGGTCCGTGGGAGGTGGGGAGGTGACCCTTTTTTTTCGCTGAAGAAAATTTGATTGATAAAACCAATTTTTCACTAAGCCCCCGATTGGGAGGGTCGTCGCGCCGACCGTGTGTCCGTAGAGGGCGAGTTTGTGCTCGACATGAAAGAGCTCGTCTCTGTCGCCCTGACGGGCTGACACTGATGGCATATCAATTGTTGGACACGATTTGGACGATTTGGAAAAAGGAAAACGTTGCCTGAAGGGCGGCGATGGGATGTGCGAATATTTCGTGCCCGATGGCGGCCAGCACTCACTTTGTTTGACGGCATTTAAGGGCAGCTTTAAACGTTTAAGGCAGTGTTAGGTAGGGTGTGTGTGTGGAGAGTCATTAAGAGGGCAGTTTTAGGAATCACTTTTGGATCAAATGATCTCTTAATTGTTGGGCTTACGTCAGACAGCGAGAATTTCGTGAACTGGACTGACAAAAATTTGAAGTTCCGAGAGAATTGTCGTGAGTTTGAGGGTCGAGGATTATTCCGAGAGAAAAATATGCATAATTTATACACGCCGCAGATGCTTATGCTTTGGAGGGACACATCGGCTTCGAAATGGCGATGAAGACCCAAGTATCACCGTCAAGCATAATGCTCCTCCCTCCATACCTTCTGCCTGGGCTGTGCCTTGACCACTTATACTTGTGGGTAGACTTAGGTATTAGTAATCCCTTGACCACGAGATAATCTTAAAAGAAAAATGTTAATTTGATGCAACCAATTGAACTTGACAAGTATTTGTCTAAACTAGACCATCAAGAGTAGTTAAAAAAACAGAATGATTTTATTCATGCTCAGGCATCAGCTTAACTGGTGATTTGTTTCCAGCTCAATTTATGTGAAAAAATTTCTTTGAATCTCATCGAAAGTTTACGAATTTAATTTCTGTGAACACGCTGTTAAGCAGACTTATTTTTTCAAATTTTGTTTTTCTCCTAATAAGGACAAAATTTGTAGTAACACCTAGAAATACAATACCTGCATTAATAAAGAACCGATTGGCGATTGGCAAGAGTAATTCTTTGACTACTTCAACGTTCCTGCTAGCCATTATGATACTCTGTCGGAGACGTCGATATTGTGCGTCCTTTTGCGACGACAGCATGTACTTTGTTTTGCATTGTTTTGTCGCTAGACTCATTTTTGGCGCTTCCGCTTCAACGCCAGCAAACGCCTCATTGACGGTTCGCTGTGTTCGTCCAATAACGCCAATGTCGTTCGCGTAAGCAAGCAGTTTAATAGACTTTTCGAAGATCGTATGAAGATCTGTTGTTGAAGTTTGAGTTCCGCACGATCTTCTCAAGAATGATGTTGCAGAAGTCACATGACAGCGCGTCGCCTTGCCTAAAACCATTTTTGACATTGAAGGTCTCGGTGAGTTCGTTACCGACCTTGATGGAGCAGCGAGAGATCTCCATCGTCATCCTGCACAACCTGACGAGTTTGGCAGGAATGTCAGACCTAGACATGGCGCCGTATAGCTCGTCTCAATGCACGCTGTCATATGCGGCCTTGAAATCCACAAATAGCTGGTGGGTGCGCTACATAGCTCGTGCCAATGCACGCTCTCATACGCGGCCTCAAAGTCGACAAATAGGTGGTGGGTGTCGATCTACATCTCTTGAGTCTTTACGAAAATCTGCCGAACTGTGAATATTTGGTCGATAGTGGACTTCCCAGGCCTGAAACCGCACTGATAAGGAAATATCAGGCTGTTGACAAATGGTTTCAGTCGTTCGCACAAAACGGCAGAGAGGATCATGTGCGTGATGTTAAGGAGACTGATCACTCGATAGTTGGCGCAGTCAAAGGGGTCTCCTTTCTTGTGCACCGGACAGACGGTGCTAAGATTCCACTCCTCGGGCATGTTTTCTTCCAATCATATCTTACAGAAGAGCTGGTGCATGCACTCCACCAGATCATCTCTAGCTTTTTTAAACAGTCCTGTGGACAGACCATCCGCAGCTTTGTTAGACTTCAGTCAAGATATTGTCGGGGGTCGTTGTCTTCGCTTAACAGTCTGCAGACGTGATTTTTCAAAATTCTCAGTCCAAAGCATAAGTGAGGTTCTATGTCGTTAGTGTGCCGAATCATCTCATCCTTTAGCTCTTTAATTGTTGCTGGCTTATCGACGTACACCTTTTTTTTTCAAATAAGCCCAAAGAAAAAAATCCAACGGCGTCAAATCACATGATCTTGGCGGCCAATTGACATCGCCACCACGTGAGATAACACGGCCATTGAATTTGTCGCCCAAAAGAGCCATTGTTTCGTTAGCTGTGTGGCAAGTGGCACCGTCCTGTTGAAACCACATATCGTCCACACTCCTATCTTCCAATTCGGTCCATAAAAAGTGTCTTATCATTTCACAATAGCGAACACCATTCACAGCAACTGCCTGACCGGCCTCATTTTGGAAAAAATACGGCCCGATGATGCCGCCAGCTCATAAACCGCACCAAACAGTCACTCTTTTTCGGGGGGCATTGGTTGTTCGACAATCACTCTTTGATTATCATTCGCCCAAATGCGGCAATTCTGCTTATTAACGAATCCATTGAGGTAAAAAGTGTCTCATCACTGAAGGTGATTTTCTTCGACAATTGATCATCCACTGTTGTCATTTCTTGCCGCCATTCTGACTGATTGACGACCCTTGAAATGGTCAAGAAGCTTGTAAGCGTGTAAATGGAAGTCTTTTTGCATGATGTTCATCAACGACGAGCATGAGAGGTGCAATTGTTGGCCACGACGACGAGTTGAGTCGGACGGCTCTTCAGCCACACTATCGCGAAGAGCGGCAATATTTTCTGCATTTCTACGAGCATGCACTGGTGTTAACATCTCCTACAGACCGGTTTGCCCAAACTTTTGCACGATTTTTCCGATTGTACGCACATTTGGACGATTAAATTGATCGAAAAAATCACTCAGTGCACGCTATGCATTTCGATTGGAACGCCCATTTTCATAATAAGCCTGAATAACTTTAACGCGTTGCTCGATTGTGTATCTTTCCACGGATCAAATTGAGAAAGGCTAAAATTCAAAAATGTTAAATGAAATGCAGAAAAAAAACTTGACGCTTAGGTGTGGTTCACATTCAACATCGGCCCTTAAAATTTAACCATGTGGTAGTTCCATTTATGGTATCCATGTTATGGCATGAATGACGTCCGAAAGTTTTATCAAAGGGTAAAACAATTATCCAATGGATATAAAACTCGGACAGAAGCCTGTCGGGATGGAAATGGACATCTGGTAGTAGAGTCGCAGTCGATACTGAGAATCTGGAAAGATCATTTCTGCAGACTGTTAAACGGCGAAGAGGGCCAAAATACCGCTGTCAGGCAGAATGTTCCACTCAATCTGGACGATGACAGACGCGAATACCGTCCCCCAGACTTAGACGAGGTCAAGGTAGCAATATCAAGACTGAAGTCTAACAAAGCTGCTGGAGCGGACGGTTTGCCCGCTGAAATATTTAATGCAGCTGGAGATGATCTGGTAGGGCGCATGCACCAGCACATCTGCAAGATATGGTCTGAGGAAAGCATGCCCGACGAGTGGAATCTCAGTATCGTTTGCCCGATCCACAAGAAAGGAGAGCCCTTCAACTGCGCCAACTATCGAGGGACCAGTCTTCTTAACATCGCGTATAAGATCTTCTCTGCCGTTTTGTGTACCCGCCTGAAGCCGTTCATTAATAATCTGATCCATATCAGTGTGGCTTCAGGCCAGGAAAGTCCACAACAGACCAAATCTTCACACTACGGCAGATCCTGGAAAAGACCCAAGAAATGCAAATCGACACTGACCATCTGTTCGTCGATTTCAAGGCCGCATATGACAGCGTGCATAGAGACGAGCTATACAACGCCATGTCTAGTTTTGACATTCCTGCCAAACTCGTCAGGCTGTGCAGGATAACGATGTAGAACTCTCGCTGCTCCATCAAGGTCGGTAACGAACTCACCGAGACCTTCAATGTCAAAAAAGGTTTTAGACAAGGCGACGCGCTGTCATGTGATTTCTTCAACATCGTCCTGGAGAAGATCGTGCGAAACTCAAACGTAAACACCCGAGGCACGATCTTCCAAATGTCCGTTCAACTGCTTGCCTACGCGGACGACATTGACTTGATTGGACGAGCACAGCGAGCCGTCAATGAGGCGTTTGCTGGTATTGAAGCGGAAGCTGCTAAAATGGGCCTGGCTGTGAATGATGGCAAAACGAAATATATATATAATATAATATGTGTGGCGCTACAGCCCGTAGGGGGCCAGGGCCTAGCTTCTCAGCAACCACTCGTGTTGTGCGTGCTATTGTTCTCTCAGGAGTGGAAAGGACCTACAGTTTTATGCCGACTCCGAACGGCCAAGTTTGAGAAGCTTTTTCTAGACAGGAGGTACTCTTTGAGCATTGTCAGTGACTCGAAAGAGGCGGGTTCGTGAAAATTGTGTTCGTCGCACAGAGCAGGAATCGAACCTACGACGTCGAGGTTGGGGTCGACGCACATACCCACAACGCCACGGGCCACCACGAAATATATGCTGTCCTCAAATAAGGACATACAACATCGACGTCTTGGACAGAGCGTCACAGTGGGCAACTTAAACTTCGAGGTAGTCATGGACTTCACTTACCTCGGCTCCGGAGTAAACTATACAAATAACATCAGTACCGAGATCAAGCGTATGAGAACTCTTGCCAACCGCTGTTTCTTCGGGCTCAAGAGGCAATTGAGTAATAGAGCCCTCTCTCGAAGAACCAAGTTGACTCTATATAAGACTCTGATCATCCCAGTCCTGCTATACGGCGCGGAGGCATGGACAATCTCGAAAGCGGATGAAGAAGTCCTTGGTCTCTTTGAGAGAAAAGTTCTGCGTTCAATCTTTGGTCCTGTTTGTGTTGACGGGTTCTGGAGGAGATTATTCAATCACGAACTGTACGGGCTGTACAGCGACATGAGCCTAGTTAGGCGTCTACGGATCCAACGCCTACCGTGGCTAGGTCATGTAGAGCGTATGGACACCGCAGCCCCGGCCCGAAGAATCTTCGAATCCGAACCTGTCGGGCAACGCAACAGAGGACGGCCGCGTTTAAGGTGGCGCACCCAAGTGGAGAAGTACCTCAACCAACTTGGTGTGCGAAACTGGAGACAGCTAGCCAGGGATCGCGCTAGTTGGAGAGGCATGTTGGTTGAGGCCCAGGTCCACCCCGGACTGTAGCGCCACACAAAGAAGAAGAAGAAGTAGTTCCATTTAAAGTTGTAGACAATCGTGAGTCCTAGGTGCTTACGCGTCGACACATTTTCTAAATTTCCGCTGCAGTCATCATCATCTTCTGCTAATCCATCTCGGCCATGTCTGTGCAAGCAGTCTACGTTGTGCATTTTTGTCTTCAGTTTCGTTCCTGGGAATATACGGCGGGCGAATGTATTGACGCATTACGTTTGACTTAAGCGCATGGATAATTAGTCCATGCTCCTGACACCAAGCTGAGATTCTATTCAAATATAATTGCAAAGGTTTCGTCGCTTCGCCAAGGCTCCTCTGGCTAACTACGATCGCTGTGTCGTCCGCATACGCATAACCCGTACTATATTTTAGCACTCATTGAAGATCATTGCGTATTTAAAAAACAGGTTATTGCCCCGTTTTTCACGATATTTGCCTGTAATCTGCCTTCTTTCGGCTGTAGTCCTCGTTCCCATTACTCTTCGCCTCTCCACAGTCAACCAACTTTAGTTGCCTAGTACCCCGAACAAAAATTCAATATTCCTCCGTTCATTCGACTGTATTATGTTCTGCAGATGGGTTAAGTTTGACTAACGAACCGAAACATTTTCAGCTTCCCTGTCCAAGTTGTCGTCCTTGCCAAGAGATGGGACCCCCACATGCTCCCCGTCTGACTGTCACTCAAAAGTTTGTCGTAGTCATCGCCTCCCTGCAGCTTGCTAAAAGCATTGTTACCAATCAAACTGCAATTCATTTCCAACAGCATCATGCAGTGCATTAAAGTTATTAACTCGACCCACCCACTCATCTCCCCTCAGGTGAAACACGAGCAAGTCCGAGTATTTGAGACAACACTTCTGCTGCCAAAGACACGTCAACAAGCAGCCTCACATGCCGTCCTCACAAGTCGTTCCCTTGCGAAAGCAATAAACCGGACAGCATTTGAAATATGTCCCATCAACTTTTCATTATTTAGTCATTAAATTCTATATCCCCCGGCAGTCGGGGGGAGTAATAAATAAACTTCCATCGGTCATCCTACACCCATCAGGAAACTTGTCCTTCTCCGAAGGAGCAAGAGCACAAGACACCCAGACCGAAAGTTAACACGGCTGCTCCCCCGGACGATAATGATGATGAGGGTGATGATAAGAGCGACCGCCCCTACCACCCCGCCCCCAACGACCGATGACGAAAGTTATAGTCACATTAGCAAATTCCTTATCTAATTCCATCACGTAGCCCCGTGGAACGATAGCAGATCCTCAATCCAAACAAAAGATGCATTAAACTTCCACATTTGTGTTCCGGCAGAGCAACGACCCACCACCGGGCGCCATTTGCAGCGATATGTGCTCCGTGTGGCCTTGCACACACATAGTGAGCGCCATCTGCCATCATCAATCTTTCTCGTGTACTGTGTCCCGGTCTGACAGCTCGTACTCGTGGCTGTGCTTGTGCTCCGTCCTGGCTGCTGGCTGCTGACTGGTGCCACTGCCACCGCTGCATGCCCTGCCATCCGGTGATCCTTTAGAAATTACTTATTTAAAAGTAATTTCCTGTTCAGTTGTTAATTTTCGGTGGAGCTGTCGTGGGCAATCCTCCTCGTTGTCCGCCTGCCCGCTTAGGAAACGTACGTAAGTGTCGTTCTCGTACGTACGTTACAGCATCCGCCCGGCCCCCACAGGAGTCATCTGTTTGTCATTTGTCCACCCCCTGTCTTCGGTTTGTTTGTCACTTGCCCCCTCCCCGGGGCCACTGCGGGCGTCTAAGACTGAAACTTAATTGTTCTCTCTTATGGGTTGTGATTAGCCGAAAATTATGACAGGACTATGTGAGAGGACTCTGCAATCGAGGAAAGGTGGAAACTTCTTCATTAGCAAACAATGGTAATGGAGAACACTCAGCCAAATGTGGACATGGCCTGAGTGCTAAACGACATCACTTGGGCATTAGTGTTCAGTTGAATTGAAGTTTGCGCTCGATGGATGTTAAAGCGATCAACTTTTGCCATCAGCCTAAGGGCGTTTATGGGCCACAAATTCTTGTAATTGACCTGCTGGAACGATGCCCTGACAGATGGAAATGAATAGGCGAATCTGCGGCCATGATGGATGCCCTGAGTTATGATTAATTTCTAAAGTTTTCCCTTGGATGGGACTTGGAAGCACCTAGATAAGTGAACAGTCGTGTGTCGCGTTTTGAGCTATGGTGGAGGAAATGAAAATAGACAACACACACGTGGTCAACTTGAGCGAGGAGCACATGAGGACTCGTGCAGTCGTGTGTTCTGGTAACAACGGGAGGGGTTCGAGATGTTGGTTGGTTCTAGCAAAAGAAAACGAACGAGGAGTTCGTGTGGATAAGACGAGGAGAAGAACAGAGTGCCGGGTATAATCCAGTTTGGGGCCAGTTGATACGACAAACCAAAGTAGCCGTGGTTGCGAAGCCCGACTTTTGAATATAGACTTGCAGTGATGTAGGTTTCGTTCAATATGTAACGAACGCTTTCCAGAAGCTTCGTCAATTTCAAAATTGGTGCAAGTTTCCAATTCCAACTTTTGTCCAATTTGCACGCCGCGTGGGTGATTCAAGTTTAGAGGGGTGATTAGGATAGCCAGTCAGTCTTGTCCCAAAAATTTGACCAGATGACAAGACTGGTGTATTGCTGAGGTCACTTAAGCTGTTATAAATGCATGAGCCTGTAGGGACTTTCCTAGTTAAGACGAGCGCAGAATAGTCACAAAGGAAATACTGAACCAACATACTGCATTACCATCCTCGTCTCGGCAGCTTCTACAGAAGTCATTGGAGAAGGCCTAATCTTTTTGGGTGAAGGCCAATTAGACAGTGTCCGAAGACTTTTTCCCACTGCTGTGATAATTTTTGATCGCCTGGGGAGATCAGGCTACTTGATGTTTTTTATCCGTTCTTTCCACGATTGCCACAATGGTTGTCGAATTTAGCACGTCACTGTACTGCGTCGCTTGAGTGGAGTTGAAGGCAGTAGGGAGAGCACAGCTTTAGCACTTTGCCTATTTAGGGGCCAAGGATCTGTTACGTTTGGTCGACTAGAGCGATGAGTGATGACCTTAGTTTTCCACTTGAAGGAGAATATTTGCTTCCATTTTCAGACCATTTTTCAGGAGGATGAGTGCTAAGTCTTTGAAGGATGATCTGTGCTGCACGTCGATTCATGTGCAAAGCTGGGATTCTGCTCTGTGAAAAATAGTTTGGGAGGTCTCGCTGTTGCACGGTCACTTAGAGCAGGTCCTTGGACAGAGTCTCTAACACTGCTATTGGACACAACAATCTCTGCATGACCTTCCCGACGGCGAAATCAACCTGCTTGTTGGGCTTCGAAGGCACATTTGTCGTGCTTGTGCCCTTTGTGGAGTTTTTAGATTGCTTGCTATTTTTTGTGTTTGTGTTAATTTTGAGTCCCACTAGCAAATGAGAAAGGAGGTCGGCCAGTCTGGAGCTCCGTAATGCACAGGTATGAGAGTCTAATCTGGAGTCTGCCATGCTCAAGTTCGCCACTGGGCCGTTTTATTACTGGGTCTACAAACTGGTCGATCCTCGGCACGGGCCGCAAAACATCTTCATCCGGTCCACGGAATGTGGCAATGTGGGTTCGGAACAAAGGTACAATAAAAGCGATGAACGAGGTGGGAGAAATTGGTTGATTACCTATTGTTTTCCGGTGTAGGCCGGGGAGTATCAGTGCTGAAGCAAAGACATTTTTCAATGCCGCGAACATACTCAGCCCCAGAACCGCGTAAAGGTATACTTGCATAGAGACGTACAATGGTGTACAGCTTTTCAATTTACTGAGATATTCTAAAGCAACGATACAAATTGGTCTTCAAGATCAAACGAACTTTTGGCAGAAGCTAACCTGTGTTAAAAATGCTCTTTGGGGCCCCCTGAAGTAAATTACCAATGCCAACGGTCATCTATGTAATGTACGCAGTGATACATGAAAATCGAAGAAAACTTAACGAAACTGTGGAAAGTAGTAACATTTATCAATCGTGCATACATTTCCCATAGAACCTAGGAGATCACATCGGGTACTGATTACATTATCGTCCGAGTTCATGGAAGGCACGGAGCATGGATCTCAGTCGATACCAGGTGAATGATTAGTGAAAGGAAAAATCTAAAAAAAACTCTCTGTCCGAGTTCGCACCATCTCTCCCTACAGAAAGACAAAAAGGCGGTCGGTCTTGAAAGCAGCCCAGCTGAGATCCATTTTGCGAGCAGAGCGAATTATTTCGACTGAATTATGAGTATTTAGTTTTTTTTTTAGTTTAGTTGACTTTTATTTTCAATAAATGTTTTACAATTTAAATATTAACCTAAGTCATATATGGTTTGGCATATGGCCGTCTACCAGGTTGACAAAATATATACATAAGTTTTACATTAAAAATCTCCATCTATGATACGCTTTCTATAACAATGTGCTGCTACTGAGTAGTCATATAAAGCCTTCCATCCTTTTTCTCCATTTAATATGCTAATTACTTCATCTTCGTCTAAATTATGTTGTCCGAAAATTGAAATTCGAAATTCTTTAGGAATCGGGCAAACTCCAAGAAAGTGTAAAATGTCTTCTCTCTTCTTCATATTGCATAGGTCACAGAGTATTGGTAAATCTGGTCTATGAGGTATAAAGTTTAACTGAACGAGTTCCCCTCTCAATTTGAAAATGGTGCCTATTTTGTCAGCTGTGTGACTGTCAAGAAAGTATGTTTTTTCATTTAGAAAATGGTTTAGTTTGCTGTAATAATTTTTAAACAGTGATGATTCAGCTTCTTCGACAAATTGGTCATATGAATGTCTACCAAAATTCTCTAGAATCGAGTTAAATTTCTCTCTTAAAAGATGAGGATGCTCATTCTCCTGAATAGACAGGTTTAGTCCGCATTCAGAAGCTGTTTTCTTCCATTCTTCGCAAAGGTATCCGTTTGTTCTTATTATACTTCTTAAAACTACATTTGGTAATCTGCAATCGTTCATCTCTAGAATTTTTATGATACAGTTGAAGTGTATTTTCCGCGTGTACAATAACAAAGGAGGAGTTCCAGTTTCAAGATGTAGCATATAGTTCGGGGTATTTTTTGGTAACCGGAATATCTTCTTCAAAAAGTACCGAAGAAATTTTTCCACGGCGTCGTAGGATTTGTAACCCCATACCTGAGCTCCGTAGGGCATTATCGACGCTGCAGTTGAGTGGAATAAAGTTTGTTTTGCACTTTGTGATACATATTTATTTTTGAAGCAACGTTCCCAAATAGAAGAGATAGCTCGTTTAGCAACAGCTAATTTTTTCTTCAAAGTGTGGTTTAAAATTTAAAGAGGACGATATTAGGATACCTAGGTATTTGTGTCTGGATACTACTTCAATCTCTTCCCCGTCCAACTTCCACTTTTCCAAATGTGAGATGCGGCCTCCTGCATATCTGAATATCATCATTTTTGATTTACCAAGATTTATGGTGAGATTCCAACTTTTACAAAAAGCATTAATCCTGTTTACCATTAATTGCATGCCTTGTATAGTGTCGCACAGAAAGACGATATCATCGGCATACATCAGTGCCACGTCACGTGGTGTCACGTGGTATTGAATCAAACGCTGCTCGAAAATCAACAAAGAAGGCGTACAGCTTCTTTTTCTTGCTCTTATATTTTTCAGCAATGTTTGTTAAGCAGAATATCTGGTCGATTGTAGAATAACCTTTCCTAAAACCAGCTTGGAATTCTTTAAGGATGTTGTGTTCTTGAACCCATTCATACAATCTTTTGTAAATTAATGAATATTCCTTGTTGGCATCCTGATAGAGTGCTTTAAAAATGTTGGAGTTATTCGACCTTAGAAGTTTGAGAAACTTGAAAGAGAATTATGAGTATTATCGTCAAGTTTTATAAAAAGGAGATTTAATTCTCTGCAAAAATTGGAAACATAGTGTTCACCATATCGAACCATTTGTGTATTATCCTTAGGCGAGTTGTTGAATAAACAGTGGAGTGCACAAAGGAATATCTAAGCATTTGCGCAGGTGCAGGGTCATAAGCCCACAGGCCATAAGTCCACAATGAACTTGTGACCAACTTTGGTGAGTTATAAGTTCTTGATTGCATCCCTTCCAGTGGGTCCTAGGTCTTATGACTCGTTCTTTATGGACTAATGGCCCACAAAGGTTTGAGTTCGATTGATCATCGAGCCAAGAGAAATACGACTAAAGCGGTTGGGCCTTTCGCTGTGAGAAAGAAAATTAAGGCAGATTGGTTTTATTTTCATTTCCAATGTGAAAAGCCAAGCTTGGTTTGGTTCCTTGCACCGTTTGCGAAAAGTGTAATTACTACTCCATATGAAGATTAATAATAAGGCAAAGGGAACATTTATTTGCATTTCATGCTCAATACCAAACAAAATGGTAAATACTACACAGCGGATAGCTAAGTGGTGGCCCATAGCGTTGTAAGTATGTTCATTGACTTATATTCAATTTAATCTACGTGTCTAGGTTCGATTCCTGGTACGAAAAAAAAAAAATGATCACGGCTCCACCTCTTTCGATTAACTGATAAGACTCAATGAATTCAACTGTGTAGAAAAATCGTCTAATCCGAGTTCTTCGTACGCTTTGTGAAAAAAATGTTGAAAAAGAACATCTGTCGGACGCTACTGCAATTAATAAACCCTTTACCCGCTAGACTGCAAGTAGAGCTGTCCACAACAGTGGCTACATCTGACAGGTAAGGAGACAAAATCTTGCATTGTCTGTACCAAATGCTAGAACACGTCTGAAGTTTGCCAGACAACATAGAAGATGGACAGCAGATGACTGGTGGTGTACCGTACTGTGGTCAAAACTGCTCTCTGCGCCACCATCCAAAGGCACCGTGTTAGAGAAACAGTGAAGGTGCACTGTGGAATAGTGTCATGGACTATGGTATGGGGTTGGTATGTTGGACAGCCTCAAAAAATCGTGCGAATAATAAGGAACGATTATTTGGAGTAGTAGAACCTTACTTCACCTGTTGTTCATGGATTTTGAAAAAAAGGCTTTAGACAGTATAAACAGACATTTTAATTGGAGTGCTTTGCTCGTGAAGCGAATTCCGGATGAGTCAATTGATATTTTCAAGGTTACATACAGCAGGTCTAAGTCCCATGTGAGTATTGGTTGCCACAGGAATTCCACATCCACAGGGCTGCATCTTGTGACCGAATTTATTCCTTATGGTGATAAAAGATGTGTTACGAGCAGCCCTGTGGACTGGAGCGGGCTAACGCGGCGGAGTCTTACAACATAGCTGCAATAATTGGACTACGTGAAGGAGTTATTCTAAGATTCAAATAAGATAATGGAGCGCCATGAAATGACATCCGGGCTGGACAGAGAGTCACACATCGTCAGACTGAAAATATATAATACATAACATGGGTGGCGCTATAGCCCGAAGAGGACCAGGGCCTACGCCTCCCAGCAACCAATCGTGTTGTTCTCTCATGAGTAGAAGGAACCTACAGTTTTATGCCGACTCCGAACGGCCAAGTTTGAGAAGCTTGTTCTAGACATTAATAATCTTTGAGCTTCGTCAGTGATTCAAAAGAGGTGGGGTCATGAACATTATTCTTATAGCTCAGGCCATGGACTCAACCTACGACCTCGACATTCAAGTGCGTTGGACGCGATGCACATACATATGTACCCACAACGCCCCGGCCGCCACTGAAAATAGACTCACAGAAATCAAAAATAGTCAGCTTTGGAACCAACTCATCGACGCAAATATGCATTGCTGAGTCCCATGAAAAAGTATGTGAAATCTTGTACCTCAGATAGACTGTGTCGGAACTGTGACTGATAGCGGAACCAAACTCACTAAAAGAGCCACTTACTTACGAAAGATTGAAGCGTGGCAGTTATAGAGAGTTGAAGCACATTGCCAGAAATAGAACGAAATGGCGCTCAGGCATATTTAAGGTCCTATGCTCCACAATCCTAGGATACCGAGTTCCCCAACTGCAACCGACACTTAACGAAACTAGGGTAAATAGCTGCAGCTGGCCCTTAAATTTCAGTAACCTTCAATCTAGCATGTGTGCCCACGCAGCCGAGGTACCAAGCGTAGAGACATATCATGACTGAACGAAAGTGTATCCATTATGTTGAATTATCGTGCAGCTAGCCAGCTAGTCCGGTGTCAATTGTCACCTTTGTATGTATCGTACGAAGAAACACATCAAAGTGAACGACACTGTGGAAAGTAGCTGTAGCTGGGTAAACTTCAATCATTCGCGCATAAGTTTCCCCGCATCCAAAATAGGTACTAAGGTAGGAGCACATTGAATTTGAACGAAACTTAACGAAACTGTAGAAAAAATCTGTTGTAGTGTGTTATAGTGCATTTGCTCGAATCGGCGGCTACTTGAACTGACTGAGAGTTGTTCCTTAAATTTCAGTTAACCTCAATTGCACGCAGGATCTGTCCATTCGACTGAAATCCCCTCATTCAACATTATTCAAAAATGTCGTTCTGCCTCTTTCGGAGTCGCAAAATGTTGTCAAAAGATCCCACTTGCGATGCTCATCTGTCTCCCATTCACCGACATCACTTCCAGTCCCATCCCTGGCTGTGCAACCTTCATCTTGCAACAGAGCAACCGACTTCAAACGAAAAGACAATCTACCTCATTGACAATTCATGAGTGTCCAGTCCAGTCCAGTCCAGATCTGTCCGCAGCCCACCGACCTGAGAGCCCATTCATTAAAGCACTTACCACCTGTCACCTCCCGAAAAACCACCACAACAGATGCTGCGCGCCTGTAACCGCATTCAGTCAATCTGTCGCACCTCTCTCGACGTCTGTCGACATCCTCCCGTCCGCGGCCGAAGCCGCAAAAGATGATAAACAATAAAAGTCCAATGCGTCATTAAGTATGCAGAAATTTAAAATTTCAATTTCTGCGGTCTCGGCCAGCGGAAACGCAAAAAAACCAAGAGTACTCCCGAAAACTACACCAAAGACCCAAGCACTCACACACACTTGGTGACCGCATCCGCCGATGATCCGAGAGACGCTCTTCCACCTCGTCAGAGGCACGCAGACAGAAACGAGCAAACGGGGAGCCGGGCATTCGTCTCCAATGAAGCGCAGATCCTCCGACGAAAACAAATAAAAAACAAAAACCGGCAACGCGGTTCTCCGACTGAATAGCCCTCGTGAATGCAAAGACTTCCTCTGCCTCGGCCCGCCCGAGAAGCTAAGCCAACGAAACACACGATATCCCCCCGGAGACTTTTGCACCTGGAGTCCCGAGCCGGCGGCGGCGATCCCTTCTCGCTCGGCTCCTTCTGGCCAAATGAATCGTATCTGGATGCTTCAAATTGATGATGTGCTCCGATTTCAGGTCTTCCACGTTTTTGAGTTGCAACTGCCCCGCCATCCGCCAGCGTCGTCCCGTAATGAGAATACCTTGTTGGCTGCTGATGCTGCGGTTTGTTTTCGGCACGTCTTCGGCGGGCAACGAGGCCGCAGATAGTTGATCCACAACCGGTTTACCTGAATGAATCCGATGAAAAGTTCTCCATCCTCCTCTCGACATCAGACTCCATTCGGTTTCGAATCTTTTTTTTCGTTTTGATTTTCCGCTTCAACTGAGTGAGCACACTCTGCATGCCCGAATGGGTGAACTAAGTGCGATTTGACAGGAAATTAGGTTCGATATCAGCTCTTCGAGTGCAGCAGTTGCAACTTTGGTCTCATTTGTTTTGCACTCCGTTTGTGTGCTGCGAGGAGGGGTTGCGCAGTTCCTCAGGTCTCGAGTCTAAGAGGTGCGGTTCCGAGGGGCTCCTTGTAAAGGGAAGCGATTCTCTCAAGACGTGCCATCACTTGGTGCTGCATTGGACCGGGGCACGGGATGATCTCGTTTTTTTACGACTTTTGTCTGGTGAATTGTTACTTCAAGTGGAGGACTGAGGTCTGGGATTTTAATTAAAAAGCCCCGCAGCTATCCATTTGCATAGGAAGTGTTTAATGACTTTTTTGCGTTTCGTTTTTTTTTATTTGCCCTGCATCCGGTTGCGGTGGGAACGACTGTGGAATGTCCTGCCGTAAAATGGTGAATGGAAATAGGCCGGAGATTACCGTCCCGATGTGGGGCTAGTTAATGATCGTGAAGTTGATTAGTTTTCTGGCCCGCCGATTGGGCCTGACGCCCGGGATGCATGGGTCAGGTCCTTCTTTCCATGTTCTCATGGCATTGTGTTGCAGAATGTTAGGTCGTTAGTAGGCCATAAATCAAGGATTTATTTGAATCATTTTTCAGCAAGGTATGGGCGGGGATGTGAAGCCGGGCGGAGTAACAGTTCAATTTGAGATTGAATTCTCACGAAATGTGGATGCGCGTGGTTGGTTCTCCAGATGGAGGCATGGGCTCTAGGTATGGGCTTTGGTGGCCATTGGGTCACTTGTCGGAAGCTGACTAATTTCTCCTTCTAAGTTAAGGCTATGTTTACGGCATGGATTATTGACTGTTGGTTGCTTCGGAACAAATGTAGGCACAAATTAAATTTATCAACATAATCCTAAACGTCGTTAAGGTGCAATAGTAGTTACTGACTGCACCCAGCCTGGTAGGATAACAGTGCTATTCCTGCTTGTGCATACATCAAGTTGACTTCCTTCCCTGGAGAGCCACCACGACAACCGTTGTGTGTTGAACCCAACGACCACTGAAGCCTTCCGACTGCGGCCCATATGCAGTTTTGGATCGCGCCTTTAAGGTGGCCTTGCCGTCTAAGGACGCATATGTTTCCATTCAATGGCTAAGATCAGCCTACCAACTTGCAGATGGAAGGGGATTCCCTTACGAAACGGAGAAGCGTACCGGGGCCTTAATCGATCTCCCGGCGAACTATGTCCTCCGGTCCTTGAGTGGTGGGGAAGGACTTCGGTGCAGCTGAGTAGACAATCTTCCATCTGCAAGTTGGTTGGCTGATTTCAGCCATTGAATGGATGTGATGTTGCCCCCAATCAACTCCTCTCCACACAACGAACACCATCCACGAACACATCCCTGGACTTGGACAAATTCACCACGCTCCAACTGATGGCTGTCAACAGGAGTGTCAGCAAGCACACCATGTGCCAATGTTCTGCCTCTTTTTGGGATCGAGCCACGGACCCGTTCCAACGCGCCGACAGCAGCATTAACATTTCCAAACAAAAATTTAGATTATTTTCAAATAAATGTAGTGGCAAGGTAGTAACGTACTCAAAGGCAGTACGTAACAATGCCATCAGTCCCTAAGACCAGCTGTCAATTTTCGAAAGAAAATTACCGCGACAAGGATCGTCGAAAGGATCACAGCAACAAGTAGCCCAACGACGAAGCACGAATCATCCCCTCGCAACAGAACATGGTAATATAGTGCAGAAAACAGCCGCTAGACATCAGCAACCACCCCAACGAGGCAAGCGTTAACCTAAGAAACACAATTCAAGAACCAGTCTGCTGAGTGGACAGATCTTGCCGTCGACGCCTTACAACGAGTTACATGGCCTCTACCAAAGTAGCCACCACATCATCACCGCATCCCAACGACGTTATTCTTGACGACCAACCCCCTACCGGTAAGCGCGTTACGCTGCATTACAGTAGTGGTTTGCTTAGGCTGAGCTTGTGGCAAAGTACTTCTAACGAAACCGAAAAGGGGTCAGAGGGCCATCTTCATAATTTGTACATTTTTAAGTCGTCTTCTACAGATAAGCTGCGTAAGTCAATAGCTTCCTATTCCTACTGGCTTCGACGATTTCCAGAGCCGCTAGTCTCCGATTTGAGCCTAGTTGACATAACAGATCAAACTCTAAACTCGATTAAGGTTCTCATTTTCTACATTTTCTACCACAGTTTATGAACGCAGCCCAAAGTTAAAACATATCCAATTGTCCACACCCTGATAAGTGTCACATCTAACGAGAGTCAGTTCATCTTTAAGGTTGACTGCTAATACATTTCTTTCGTGGAAGTTGCTGTCCGTTATTGAGTTCCTCGAGTAACTATCACAACAACACGAAGAAATCTTATCTTGATCAGCTGTGTGGTGAGCATAGGTAAAATACTGCCTAAAAACCGCTTAAGTTCTCGGCCACAGCCCACAGCACCATTAGTCGGTAACATTGTCATCCTTGTCTCAAAATTAAAGTCACCACAAGAACCATTCCTAGTAGGGCCCAAAAATCGAAATGGATTTGATGCTAAGGTGGGTCGTTTGTTGTATTTTGGTAGACTTCAGACAACGATTATGATCAGATTTCTGCGATATCTCGACTCGGTTGAGCAACAATCAAAAGGCACGATTAGAGAGCTGCCAACCGGAAACTTTCTTATCTCGAGTTGGAATTGAAACGAACCGAGTTGCAGCTCGAAGCTGTACTGTTGTTGTTGACTAACTCGGTTTCACCGAATTCAAAATATATTCCTCTTTGCAACAATCAAACTCAACACTTAAAACAATATTCGTTTCATTTTAATTTCAGCAACTCGGTTCAACTCGGGTTGACTCGGTTTCCACTCGAGTAGACCCATCTCTAGGCACGATTGTTGTTCAAATGCGCCTTGGCCCAACGGATACATTCTTCTGCCACCGGTGTCCATTTTTTCCTTTCTCCGCATCTCTTTCTATGGTCTATGGAGAACTTCTTCTTCTTTGACTGGCGCTACAGTCCGGGGTGGACTTGGGCCTCAACCAACATGCCTCTCCAGCCAGCCTATGGAGAACTGATGTATATAATTAATGGGCCTTTTCTCAACCCCTCTCGCATGAAGAGTTTCGAGTTCAGAAGCAACTACATGCCTGGTATATGGACGGATCTACTGTTGACGACCCAAGCAAACGATTAAAGGACAATGGCTTTCATATTTGGAATGCTAGGTCCCTGAACAGACCACGTGCGGCCGATGAACTTGCGGAGGCTCGTCTTCTTCTCTGTGTGGCGCTACAGTCTGGGGTGGACCTGGGCCTCAACCGCATGTTAGCGCGACCTCTGGCTGGCTGTCTCCAGTTTCGCACACCAAGTTGGTTGATGTCCTTCTCCACTTGGGTGCTCCACCTTAAACGCGGGCGTCCTCTGTTGCGTTGCCCGGCAGGTTCGGATTCGAAGATTCTTCTTGCGGAGGCTCTAGAATGCAGTAAATGCCACGAGATGGGCCGGGCAAAAGCAGGATGAGAAACTGCGACTTCTACGGTGATTGCTACAAAGAAGGAGGGCAGCGCTTATTTGGATGTGGATTTGTTGTTCGAGCCAAAATGTCTTAAGTTTTATAAGCGAGCTCCTCATAACAATCCACATCAAGGCTAAACTCGTGCGCATGATCTCAATGCTTCTAGAAAGAACACACGATCGACGCAGCAGCTATGACACCAGGAGATTTCAATGCACAGGATCTCAGCGTCGTCTGTCCGGTTCACAAGGATGGAAATCACTTTGACTGCGCCAACTATCGAGCGATCAGCCTAATCAACATCGCGTACAAGATCATCTCTGACGTTTTGTGTGAACGACTGAAACCATTTGTCAACAACCTAATAGCTCCTTATCAGTGCGGTTTCAGGCCTGGGAAGTCCACCATCAACCAAATATTCACACTTCGGCAGATCCTGGAAAGGACTCAAGAGATGCAGATCGACACCCACCACCTATTTGTCGATTTCAAGGCCGCATATGACAGCGTGCATTGAGACGAGCTATACAGCGCCATGTCTAGTTTTGACATTCCTGCCAAACTCGTCAGGTTGTGTAGGATGACGATGGAAAACTCTCGCAGCTCCATCAAGGTCGGTAACGAACTCACCGAGACCATCAATGTCAAAAAAGGTTGTAGGCAAGGCCACACGCTGTCATGTGACTTTTTCAACATCGTTCCGGAGAAGATCGTGCGAAACTCAAACGTAAACACCCGAGGCACGATCTTCCAAACGTCCGTTAAACTGCTTGCTTACGCGGACGACATTGACGTGATTGGACGAACTCATGGAGCCGTCAATGAGGCGTTTGCTGGCGCTCAAGCGGAAGCGGCTATAATGGGTCTAGCGCAACCAAAAAACCAGGGCAAAACAAAGTACATGCTGTCACCACGAATGGACGCACAACATCGTCGTCTCGGAGAGAGCGTCATAATGGGCAGCGGTAACGTTGAGGTAGTCAAGGACATCGTTTACCTAGGCTCTCGAGTAAATAGGGACAACAACACCAGTAACGAGATCAAGCGCAGAATTACTTTTGCTAATCGCTGCTTCTTTTGGTTCAAGAGACAATTGAGTATCAGAGCCATCTCTCGAAACACCAAGTCGCCTTTACAGTACACTCTGATCATTCCTATCCTGCCTAAAGACATGGCCGCTATTGGCAGCGGATGAGCAAGCTCTTGGTCGTTTTGAAAGAAAAGTTCTGCGTGCGATCTTTGGCCTTGTTTGCGTTGATGGCGTCTGGATTCAAGACGAACTGTAGCGGCTGTACAGCTGCATGCATCTACCTACGTGTCTTCGGATCCATCGCTTAACATGGCTAGGTCGTGAAGAGCGGATGGACACCACAGTTCCGGTCCGAAGAGTTTTTTGATTCTGAGCCATTGGCACAACGCACATGAGGACAACCTCAAACGAGATGGCACAGTGCAGAAGGGCGTCAACCAACGTGGTGTGCTCAGTTGCTGGCTGGAGAGACTTGGTGGTTTAGGCCCAGGTCCACCCTGGACTGGAGCGCCTAACAAAGAAGAAGGAGCTAACTATGGTATGTCATGTCAACAATCCGAAGCGGATTCCAGGCCCTAGGTTCTCAGCAACCACTCGCGCTGTGCATGCTACTGTTATCTCTGGAGTGGAACGGACCCACAGTTTTGCCCCGAACGGCCAAGTTTGAGAAGCTTTTTGTAGCCAGAAAATGCCCTTTGAGCATTGTCAGTGAATCGAAAGAGTTGGGGCCGCGGAAATTATTAATTTTCTTCGTCGACCAGACCAGAATCGAACCTATGACGTCGAGATCAACGCACATACCGACAAAGCCAAGGAACGTGGGTAACAGAATGGTCGACCAATTAATGAGTTTTTGACTGAATTAAAACAACGATCTGTAGTTCCAGTGTTTGTCTTTTTGCTATGAACTCTTTCATTTCACTGGAGCTCCAAAGGCGAGTCAGGGTCATAAGCTACTGCGCAACGGACGTCGTAGTGCTACACAAAGTGCCTTTGAGACTGAGACGTCTTAAAGTAAGGCACCGCCAAGTTAGAATCCAGTCCAGGTGGGGCTGTAGTTCACGTTAAATCGGACAACTAATACGTAATGGTTCCAAGAGGAAGGAAATAGTTCGAGGCTTAAAATCACTAACTAACTTTTATTCCTAAGATCTGTCATCAGCTCCAAACGCAGCACAACCCTGCCTGAGGCCACATCTGAAGTCCTACTCATAAGCGAAGCGAAGCGCTACTGGTCAACAGTCCAATAATGGCCCCCGACAACTCAAACCGATTTATGCAAATTTACCAGCACAGTTTGGCCAGCACTCGGATGGTCCACAGGCACATCTCACACTCCTCTCACTGGCATCGCTTTTCACACGCATCCCAAAAGTCGATCCGGGCACCCATTCCCTCTGGACGCCGCTTACGCCGGCGCAATCGAGTAGTCCCCGACTCGAAATAAAATTCCACTTCACCTGCTAAGTTTCTCACCGTTTAATCTTAATTAAATCGAATCGATTTGGCATCCTTTCGTCGCACGAACGGACAGTCCAGGACAGTCGGTAAATTGCGGACGACAAACGTCCTCCACTTGACGACAAAAGGCAATTAAACCCGGTCGGGGACCACCGGCGAAACACTGCAGCCGAAGGAGTGGACGAGCACATCACATCGCCCACACGACACCATTAAGGATTTATTCGATGTCTTTCCGTTTCGTACATGTTCTTGAAGTCGGATTTGGATCCAGTGCACCGCCAACGACAACGCCAACGCCACCGTCTCCGTCGCCACCGCCACCGCCACCTCCTACAGAGGGCGAGAGTGTTGCTGAATGTCCATCGAATGGCTGGCGATTTATTAAGTCGACTCTGCTCCACAGCAGACCTGTTCCCAGGAACGATAATAACGACGATGATGACAATGTCCAACATCGAGGATCCAACGTGCACACACACGGCACACGGAGCGCTCCATCCACTCCGGCACTCTTGGGGCATTAATCTCCCTCGTCGTGAGCCTCTGCGGACGATGTAATCATTCCTTTGGATCTCCTTCGTCTGGCGAAGATTTAAATCATTTTACCTGAGCATGGTGCAGCTTCACGCTGGATGCCTGTCCGCCGTCCTGAGGGATTGGAAACATCTTGGCATTCGGTTTCCTAGACGCGATAACTTATCGGCCCGAGCGGGAGCGGGCGCGCGCCCTCCGTTGAGCGATGCGACTTTAAGAGACTCGACTGTGCGATGGGGATCCCTGGTGAATCTGCGAGCGGATAAGATCCGCAGGGCTAGGCCACGGGTTGAGTCATCCTTGCCGCTGCCAGGGGCGGCCGGGCGCAGTGCTCGAGTCCACGGGAGTGGCAGTGGGTGTTGGAAAGTTGCCTTGCAAATTTTTCGTCCTCTCCCACGCAGTGGAGCCCTTTGTCTTCATTGCGGCCCCCGAAGAGCTGTATGCAGAGCCGCAATGCAAGTGGGTGACAGAGCGGAGTCTCGCTTGTGTTGGCGACGACACTGAATGAAGGTGTTATGGGAATTCAATTCGACATTGTCGCACGGATTAGCGTAGGATGTTGGATTTTCTTTCGGTCGGCGAGACGATTGTAGGGGATTAGTGTGGGAGTTGAGATGGCGGGGGATAGCGAGATTGTCTGGCAATTACGATCGAATGGAGATGGATAGATTTTGCATTTAGTGCTATCGCTGGTTGAAGTGGATCTGAGGGGCTTATGGAGTTAGTATGACTTATGTCAGCTGCAAGTGGGGATGTATTGACTTTGTGAAGTGCAGTGGGTGTTGTGGGTGTGGGACGGTGAAGAAGTGCACAGACATGGTTGATGGCGGGGAGAGGACCAATCAAGGTGTGCCAGTGTGGAGCTAGAGGAGACTGGGGAATTTTTGAGGCACTCTTAAGGACAGAGGTCTATGTGTCGGCTCCCACACTCAACATGATGACATGCTTGGATAGCTTAGGCTAGGCAAAGGCAGCTACACTTAAGTCGAAGTAGACGCATTGTAATGCCAATCGAATTGACTTCTCCTCATTTTGGAACCAGTTGCTGCTTATATTAAAGCGGTATAGCTAGCAATTGCTTACGTAACCTAGTTCGCTGATGTGGTTGAAATAGCAGATCACCATGTGAGCACCTAAGGATTGCCTGAGGCCAGACTTGTAAAAGACTGCAATCTTTTGATTTTAAAAATCAATTGACTTCATCTTTGGGATTTTTCAATTCCTGAATTCACTTTCAGATGTAGACTCCAATCACCAATCTATTTGAAGTCTTGATTTTATCAATCCTTACGACCAGGCTTTTGATTTGAAATAAATTTAATGCAAGTCTATCGACTGACAGTGCATTCACTGAAGTCAGTTTGAAGTCTTTACAATTCACTTGAAGTCACCGCATTCAATTAAAGTATTTGGGACTTCAAAGTTTTTTGTTGCAGTCTTTGTTCTTTTTTTTTAGTTTAGTTTATTGGTTTATTGAAAAAAACTTTATAACATCACTTAAATATAAAATGATAACAATTTGCATTGATACTGGTTATTTTTTTAAAAGCATTGTTTAATACACAAAATTAAAAATATTTATATTTGTCTGCATCTTTAAATTAGTTGGTAGTGCGTTATATATTTGAAGTCCTTTAACGAAGAGTTGATTTTCTGATTTTGAAAGGTTAACTCTCGGTATGTCAAAGTTTCGTCTGTTTCGCAATGTATAGTTATGCCTGTCCGATACATACGATAAGCTTCTGCTGAGGTACTCCGGCAATATATTGTTCTTAATTTTATGTATTAATATAAGATTTCTTAATACTACCCTTTGTCTTACACTTAAGAAATTTAGTAATCTTAGCATAGAGTTTATTGGTGTATACATATCAACTTGCAGGATCGCTCTCATTGCACGATTTTGTAATTTTTGTAATCTATTCTTATCTGTTTCGCTATGCATAAAAAGAATAGATGCACAATAGTGGTACAATGGTTGTATTGTATATTGTAATTGCACAATTTTTATTTGGTTTTTTTCTTATTCTACACATGAAAATGATTTTTTTACTAATTTTTGAGCAAATATAATCGGCATGGTACTTAAAATCTAACTTATCATCTATTATTGCACCAAGATACTTTACTTGCTTTACATTTTCAATTTTCTCATTGTTAACCCTTTGACGTATCAATTAGCGCAACGAAGTTCGCTTCCAACTGTTCGCACACAACATGCACTAAGTAAACCGGTTTTGATGCTTAAGAACAGCCGCAAAACGAAACGAAATGTGAATGCATGTAGTAAAACTATTTATTTTAGATCAGATGTTGTGCACGGCATCAACTAGTTTTATTCTTATTATTATGAGAATTGTGAAGGATACAAATACAAAAATAATTAAAAACTTATATATAACCCACAATAATGGGTGGGGATGACGATCTTCCTCCTGATAAAGGATCAAATAAAGAAAATCACCTCATTGAGGAAAAAACCAGGCATTTGATAAAGTTTGGCACCAAGGCCTTCTCTTCAAACTAAAGACCCACATAGATGTAATACAACGCGTTAGGTCCAAAGTTATAAGAATTGTTGCCAACTCGCCTTGGTTCCTTAGCAACAAACAACTCCTTCGGGATCTCAACATACTTACAATAGTAGAAGAAATCGAGCGCTATAGCGTTCGTTACCATCAAAGGCTTCCAAGTCACGCAAACTCTCTGGCCAGACATCTATTACATCCGGATAACAATAGAAGACTCAAAAAGTTTCAACCAAACGATCTCCAAACCAGATTTGCAAACTAATATAATGAAATTTTAATTTGATTTGCAAGAAGAAGGAATAATATGTTTTTATTAATATAATGATTATAATTTTAATCATGTTAATATGTGTATATAGACATATGTAATTTTATGGAGTTGTTCCACAGGGCACTTCTCTGCATGTCAATTTTTAATATCACAACTTTTAACTTATTATCTTATATTAGACAGATTGTAAATAAATAAATATTGAGTTATGAAAAAAAAAAAACGAGTTAGACTCATGATAATCAATTTAGGCACAGATATTGTACCACGAGAGAGACTCGAGATAATCATGTTAGGCACAGAAATTGTACCACGAGTCAGACTCGTGGAAATACGTCAAGGGCTTAATATTGATTTCAATATGGTTGTCACTGGATTTCAATATGGTTGTCACTGTTAATAATCATACATTTAGACTTAGATACATTTAATTTCAATTTCTTGCAAAAAAAAATTCAATTGTTTAAATTACTTAGGTCTTCTTAGATTTTTTCTTTTAGTTCATTCAAATTATTACCACTTACATATATCAGTGTATCGTCTGCAAACAACATTATCTTAGAATATTTCAGCACGTTTGCCATGTCATTTATGTATAACAGAAACAAGACAACAAAAAGAACTGATCCCTGTGGGACACCTAATTCAATCCCGTTCGGTTTGGAGATTTCACTATCGATTTTTGTTACTTTGAGCCTATTTTTGAGATAAGATCTGAACCATCTTAGTTCATTGTTTTTAACACCATAACTTTCTAAATTGTCTGGAAGGATCTTATGGTCAACTGTTTCAAATGCTCTCTGAAAATCAAGAAATACTGCACAAATCTTATCGTTTTTGTCTATAATGTTTTTCCACTCGTGCACCATCCACATGAGCGCAGTTTCACACGATCTTCCAGACCTAAAACCAGATTGCTGTTCATATATAATATTATTTTGCTCTAAATATTTTATAAATTATTGAGTTACCACTTTTTCGAAAACTTTTTCAATCGTTGGGAGTAAGTTTATCGGTCTAAGCTTGTAGTATGTGAGCAGGTCAGATAGAATCACGAATAACACTTTTATATAGATTAAAATGGGCTTTTAGGTTTATAGGAACAGGAATACGTTATGTTCACGTCGGTAGAAGGTGATGAGGATGGGGATGCAACCGTGCTATAAAAAAAAATTAAGCACTTAATAAAACGAACGTTAGTTAATTAAATATATTTGAATTAAAAATGTCCATGTTCAACAATTTTCCAAACGACTAACTTTCAGAAGCAAACATTTTTCGAAATCGAAGTCTGAAAGAGCTCCTCGCCGAGGCGTATTCCGTAGACCAGCGTATTCTGAAAACAGCCGTCCCACAGCTGCTGGGACAGGTAGTGGAGTGTTATACCTTAAAAATGTTTTCTTCAGGGCTGGATATTTGTAGGGGAGTTCTGTAGATGTCCTGCTCTATGGCGCAGAGACATGGACGCTTTTGAAATCGGATGAAGAAGCTCTTGGTTGTTTTGAGAGAAAAGTTCTGCGTACGATCTTTGGTCCTGTTTGCGTTAATGGCGTTTGGAGGAGAAGGTTCAACCACGAACTATACGGGCTGTACAGCGGCATGCACCTAGTCTAGCGTCTTTGGATCCAACGCTTAAGATGGCTACGTCATGTAGAGCGGATGGACACCACAGCTCCGGCCCGAAAAGTCTTCGACACCGAGCCATTGGGACAGCGCAACAGAGGACGTCCTCGCACTAGATGGCGCACACAATTGGAAAAGGACCTCAACCAACTTGGTGTGCGAAACTGGAAACAGCTAGCGAGGGATCGCGCTAGTAGGAGAGGCATGTTGGTTGAGGCCCAGGTCCACCCCGGACTGTAGCGCCAATCAAAGAAGAAGAAGATGTTCTATAGATGTCGACGTATGGGCAAGATGTGTATAATATTAATTATCTACAGCTTGCGTAATGTAGTGTGGAGTAGTGTAGGCTATGTTCGCGCAGGATGCGCACAAAATCAATGGAAGCAACTAAGTTAAGCGTATGCGTTGCACATTTAATATGTTTCGGTAACGAATTCTCGAATGCTCGTTAACTCAGCTGTTTCCATGACATTGTCTTTTGTACTGTTGGTGCTTTCATGCAAAATGTTGGCAAAATTCGTTTTAATCCCAAATTATTTAAATGCTTTTAAGAAGTTGGAACAGTTTTTAGTGACTGTTGCCACAATGTTATTGTAATTCAGTCCGAACCAACAAGGAATGCATTTCCAGAATAAGGTCATTAATCCGATCATATGAACTCGATGCAGAAAATCGCTTACAAACAAGAGCAACTGATTGCCTGTGTAAAGTGTTCGTCTATTCAATGACATGTGCAGTCAACTTTTCTATCATGGAAAAGAAAGCGTCGTATATAAGCTTTACGGTCATGACTTTAAGATTGCTATTAGCAAACCGTAAAAGCTTTCTAAATGATTCATCTTCCACTGCCAGAGTTAGTGTATGCACCTTACCAAATCATCACCATCATATCAGTGGCGTACATAATTACTTGAGTTACTTAGAGTTAGCGTACATAATTACACAGCGTCACAGTAGGAATATGTGTTAGGTGGCCAGTTGGAGGATGATCATCGGACAGTCTTCGAGGAGTTGTCAATAACGCGTGTGTCAATGCACACTCTTCTGTGTACGAGCTTCACAATATTGTAATTATTGCAAAGAGCCGGCCACCAAACTTATGATCCATTAGTGATGATAGAACGCACCACTAATGTGTACATCCGTAGCGATCGACTCAAGACTGGCCTAAGTCACACCCGCCATCCCTCTCGTAAGGTGTGGAAATATCTATAGGCAAGGCAGTTGCAAGAACCGAAGTGCATCCAGGGCAAAGTTGTTGATTGCTCTCAACTTGGCGAGATGCCAGCAACGATCCCTGTAAATGCACAGGTCAAGTTGACATACAGCCTCCTCGCGGCGCCCTCTGGATAACCTCTACTGCAGCCGCTTAGAGGTGAACCAATGTATACCCCTTGTCCGAGGTTTTAAACCGATTATCGGTTCTGCACGTGGAATGTGAGGTCACTTAACAGACCACGTGCAGCCGATGAACTTGCGGAGGCCCTAGAAGCCTATAAGGCTGACATCACCGCCATCCAGGAGGTGCGATGGGATGGGTCGGGCAAGAAGAGGATGAAAAACTGCGATATATACTACGGCGATTGCTACAAAGAGCGAAGGCAGCGCTTGTTTGGATGCGGTTTTGTTGTTCGAGGCAGACTTAGGCAAGAAGTCTTAAGCTTTAGGTACATAAGCGAACGCCTCACAACAATCCGCATCAAGGAAACATTCGGCAACATCAGCCTAATTTGCGCCCACGCCCCAACGGAGGACAGAGACGATGAGACTTCTATGATCTCTTAGAAGGAACATAGGATCAATGCCCCAGCTATGACACCAAGATCGTTCTAGGAGATTTTAATGCAAAGCTGGGCAAGGAAGAAATCTTTGCTAGAGTCGTCGGAAAACACAGCCTACACGACAACACGTCCAACAATGGACTCAGGCTGTTGGACTTCATGACGGGGCGAAACCTCACTGTAGCTAGCACGCGGTTCACTCACCTCAACATTCACAAAGGGACCTAGCGGTCCCCTGATCAACTAACCGTCAACCAGATTGATCACATTGCGATCGACGTCAGACACTCCTCCAGTGTCCTCGATGTCCGAACGTTCCGAGGTGCCAACATCGACTCGGATCATTACCTTGTTGTAGTCAAGGTCAGAACTCGGATATCGATTGCACAAAGGAGTAGAGCAAGACAAAACAGTTTGACGTTGGAAAGCTACAATCGCAATCGACCGCTGGGAACTTCTCCGATCGAGTCTCCCTGAAGCTCTCAGAGAGTCCAACCTTGCCAGTCATAACAACCGATGAACAGTGGAACGTTTTTCAAAACGTCATCAGAGAAGTTGCCTTTGATGATGAAACAAATGGTTTGACAACGAGCGCCGGCAGACGCATGCAGGGAAACTAGCAGCATATAAGGCGACGCTGGATAGAAGGACGAGAGCGGTTCGTGAGCTCTACGAACTTAAGAGAAGGGAAGAGCACCGGCTTCTCAAAAAGAAAAGGAAGGAGCATGAGAAGCGCACGATCGAGGAAATGGAGAGGTGGTACGGCAGAAATAATGTCCGAAAGTTTTACCAGCGGTACAAACATCGAACAGAAACCTGTCGGAACGAAGGGGGACAACTCGTAGTAGAGTCGCAGTCGATACTGAGAACCTGGAAGGATCACTTCTGCAGACTGTTAAACGGCGAAGAGGACACCAATACCGCTGTCAGGCAGAATGTTCCACTCCACGCAATGGACGACGATAGAAGAGAATTCCTTCCCCCGGATCTAGACGAAGTCAAGGTAGCGATGTCGAGACTGAAGTCAAACAAAGCTGCTGGAGCGGACGGATTGTCCGCGGAACTGTTTAAAGCAGCTGGAGATGATCTGGTTGGGCGCATGCACCAGCTCATCTGTAAGATATGGTCTGAGGAAAGCATGCTCGATGAGTGGAATGTCAGCGTTGTTTGCCCGATCCACAAGAAAGGAGACCCCTTTGACTGCGCCAACTATCGGGGGATAAGTCTCCTTAACATCAATTACAAAATCTTCTCTGCCGTTCTGTGTGAGCGCCTGAAACCATTCGTCAACAACATGATAGGTCCCTATGGGCCTGGGAAGTCCACAATCGATCAAATTTTCACGTTACGGCAGATCCTCGAAAAAAACCAAGAGATGCAGATCGACACCCATCACCTTTTTGTCGACTCTAAGGCCGCATATGACAGTGTGCATAGAGACGAGCTATACAACGCCATGTCTAGTTTTGACATTCCTGCCAAACTCGTCAAATTGTGCAGGATGACGATGGAGAACCCTCGCTGCTCCATCAAGGTCGGTAACGAACTCACCGAGACCTTCAATGTCAAAAAAGGTATTAGGCAAGGCGACACGCTGTCATGTGATTTCTTCAACATCTTCCTGGAGAAGATCGTGCGAAACTCACACGCCAACACTAGAAGCACGATCTTCCAGAAGTCCGTTCAACTGCTAGAATACGCCGACGATATTGACGTGATTGGCCGAACTCAGCGAGCCGTCAATGGAGCGTTTGCTTGTATTGAGACGGAGGCGGCCAAAATGGGTTTAGCGGTGAATGAGGACAAAACAAAGTACATGCTGTCATCACGAAAGGACACACAACATCGACGACTCGGTCAGAACGTCACCATAGGCAACTACAACTTCGAGGTAGTGAAGGACTTCGTCTACCTTGGCTCCCAAGTAAATAGTGCGAACAACATCAGTACTGAGATTAAACGCAGAATAACACTTGCCAACCGCTGTTTCTTTGGGCTCAAAAGGCAATTGAGTAGCAGAGCACTCTCCCGAAAGACCAAGCTCACATTATATGATCATCCCTGTCCTGCTGAATGGCGCGGAAGCTGGGACTATCTCAAGAGCGGATGAAGACGCACTTGGTCTCTTCGAGAGAAAAGTTCTGCGTTCAATCTTTGGTCCTGTTTGCGTTGAAGGTTCCTGGACAAGAAGATTCAACCACGAACTGTACAGCGACATGAGTCTAGTCAGACGTCTACGGATTCAACGCCTAAGATGGCTAGGCCATGTTGAGCGCATGGACAACACTGCTCCAGCCCGAAGAGTCTTCGACTCCGAACCAGTGGGACAACGCAATAGAGGACGACCACGAACCCGATGGCGCACTCAAGTGGAGAAGGACCTCAACCAACTTGGAGTGCGAAATTGGAGGCAGCTGGCTAAAGAACGTGGCAGCTGGAGAGGATTGTTGACCGAGGCCCAGGTTCACCCCGGACTGTAGCGCCACAAGAAGAAGAAGAAGAGTATGACAAGTCGAACGACCGGGTCGTACATACCAATTTGATGGTCGCATGGAATTTCGACTTTCGACTCCTAGGTCGCACAACAAGTAGTACAATGTGAAAACTGGTATCAGGAACGCAGCAAACATTTTCCTTCGCTTTTATCGATTTCAACGAGTAAGCATGAGCGGTTGAACGAAAATGATGTGTGTTCCCGATAGAGTTTAAGATCGTGTGCTTATTTAGGACAGCATCTTCACTGAAATAAGATTATGCGCTCCGATGTTGATGCCACGAACTAGCTTATGAATAAACGCCATCAACTACGTAGTACAGTGTAAACGCAAAGCATTTTTTTGGTCTTTCGACATGTCGTACTACCGGGTAGTATAGTGTGTATAATGTGAACGGACCTAATGGGAAGGACATCCTAACAGTTACCGATTCTAGTATCATCAGGTCTTGACGAGGCTGCAGACTTTACCATAGAAGAGTGCTACACCCTCTTGGATGTTCGTAGCCTGTCCGGAGTGAGATGTAAGATTCGTGTTCGGATCTCATTACAATCGGTGCGGAATTTATCTTTGGGAATGTGATCGGAAGGCACCACCTCCACGAGACCACAACAGACCTCGGTTTTCGGGTTACAAAGTCTTACGATATGTTAATAAATAGCACTAGTTTCATCCCTAAGAGATTCCACACAACAACCCGGTGATCTGCGGACTGTCGAACCGGCATTCCAATTGATCTTGTGGTTTACGACGTAAAGCATGTTTTTTTTTTTTTTTTTTTTTATAATTTGCGCGTGCTCAAGGGGTTATTAATACCCTTAATTGTCCGGGGTCAAGACACAGCACGGGCCGAAGGTATAGAGGGAGAGAGAGAGAGGAGGTACCTGTGCACATTGGTCTTAAACATCTGCGGATTGTAATCTATTGGAAATATTGAGCTGGGAAGAGCATTCCATATTCGTGTAGTGCGGCTAAAAAACGAGTCTCTAAATTTCACTGTGCGTCCGAAAGCAGGCTTAAGGGTAAACTGATGAGCATTCCTGGCGAGACGTGTATTGCGGGTGAATTCAAGGAGTGGAGGAATGCAGTTGGCTAGCTCACTTGAGCATCGTTTGTTAAAGTAACGATAAAACACGGACAAAGAAGACACGGTTCGTCGATGTTCAAGCGAGTCTAATGAACCCGCGATATCATTGTCTCCTATAAGTTTTATCGCTCGCTTTTGGATTCTATCTAGTAGGTGCAAGGTGGTCTTGGGGGCACCAGACCAGATATGAGCGTTATACTCAAGCTTTGGGCGAATATACGCCTTATAGATTAAAGCCAAATCAGAGGGGGTGAAGTATTTCTTGCAGCGGTTAAGGAAACCTAAACATTTCGCAGCATTTTTGGCGACCTCGAATATATGATCGTTCCAACTAAGTGTTGTGTTGATGCACATACCGAGGATGGAAAGTTTTCCGGTTTCGTCGATACAAGCGCCATTCATGGATAGTGGCTGATTATCAGGGGTTCGCTTTAGAGACAGCAGACAGCATTGAGTTTTGGAAGCATTGAATTCCACTCTGTTGTTCTTACCCCAGTTAATTATGCTGTCCAGATCGTGCTTGACATACGCTGCCGTTCCAATATTACGTCCGAAGGGCAGGGTCGTGAATTTTGGAACGAATATGAAAAGCTGAGGGTGCTGTCATCAGCGAAGGAGTGGATTGGATTAGAAGTGGCAGACAGGAGATCATTTATAAAAATGAGAAAGAGTGTCGGAGACAGAACAGAGCCTTGGGGGACACCAGCATTTATTTTGTGGATATCAGACTTGAACCCATCCAAAACAACTTGGATTGAACGGTTCGAAAGGTAGTTTCTAATCCATAGAAGCAGAGATTCATCAACACCATAAGCACGCATTTTCGACAAAAGAGCTTGATGCCAAACTCTGTCAAATGATTTAGAAATATCAAGCGCAACTATCTTGCTTTCGCCTGCATTATGCAAAGATTGGTTCCACTTTTCGGTGAGATAAGCTATCAAATCACCAGTGGACCTGTTGCTGCGGAAGCCATACTGTCGGTCATTAAGAAGCTTCCGCGATTCAAGATATTTCAAAAGCTGACGATTTATCAGCGTTTCCATGACCTTAGAAAGAAGGGACGTAAGTGCTATGGGTCGGTACGAGGTGGGTGACGAAGATTCGCCCTTTTTAGGGACGGGCTGGACAAATGCTGTTTTCCATCTACTCGGAAAGAGACCTGAAGAGTAGGATAGATGAAAAAGCTTACGCAGTGGTTTTGCCAGCGAAGAAGAACACCTCTTCAGAAGTATTGGGGGAATACCATCCGGGCCAGCGGATTTGTGCACGTCGAGATCTTTAAGTACTCTTGCAACTGTACGAGTGCGGAAGTGAATTTGTCCCATGGTAAAACCAACGCTCTCGAGTACAGGTGGGGACAGGTTACAATCTGGCAGAGTTGAGCTGGCTGCAAAATGCGCCGCAAGCAGATTGGCTTTGTCCAAAGAGCTGACAGCTGGGATGTCATTGTAAATGAGCGTGGGAATTGATGACGAGGCGGAATTCTTTATGTTTTTCACAAATGACCAAAAGTTTTTGCTACCCTTGGGACATTGTAGCACTTTTTGCCTCAACTTTTGTTCATGGGAGAATTTCACACGTCGGATTATTGCATTGCAGTCATTTCTGGCCCGTTTAAACTTATTCCGGTTTTCCTCAGTAGGGTTGGCTTTGTATAACCGGAAATTCAACTCTCTTATTCTGATAGCCTCTTTGCAGCTCGAGTCATACCATGCATTTGGTCTGGGTTTGATACACTTCACTCTATGCGGAATGAAGGATCTCATACCCAGCTGAAGAATGTTTGTGATCATATCAGCAGCGGCATCCACGTCACTATCGAGGAAGCATAGTGACCAGTTAAAATTCCTAAAGAAGTTGTTGAGTCCGCTCCAATTGGCTTTCTCGTATAGCCATACTGTTCTTTTCGGAATTTGTTTTCTAACTGTTTGTGGCGAAAACGAGAAATTAGCTGATACGACACAGTGGTCTGACGAGCCTAGAGGCGACGATATGTCAACAGAATATTTATCAGGATGAGAGGTGAGAAACAGGTCCAGTGTGTTGGCGGAATGATCTGCAATGTCAGGTATTCGTGTGGGCTCATTTACAAGCTGGGTCAGATTGTTTACCTCAGCAAAGATTTCAACGTACCTTCCTTCGGGTGTTGTCTGGCCTGAATGTCGAAGCCAATTAGAATTGTGTACATTGAAATCGCCGCAATGGCAATTTCAGTGTGAGGATATAGGGAAACAATTCTTGAGATGGAATCGGATAGCGCATCAAATTCGTTAAAAGTTGAATTGCTATCCAAGTTTGGACTTCTATAAATAAAGCAGTAGTGGATTAAATGCTTACGGACATGGAATTTTAACCACAGAAAATTGAATTCCGGATTGGAACAGAGGCCGTATTGTGGTTGAAGTTGGTAAGCTACATCACTACGCACGTAGATGGCGAGACCGCGGTGTAAAAAGAAGAGCGGCACTAAGCTATATCCAGGCAGGATCAAATCCGATAAGTCGGTATTTTCACCTACCTGTGTTTCACTTAGCGCCAAGACGGCTGGTTTATAGCGGGATAAATGGACGTACACAGCAAAGAGATTCGTTCTAAGACCGCGAACATTACTCACATCAACTCTAAAATTTCCCATAGATTACAAGACGGAGATACCAAAAACCAAACTCCGACTGGATAGGCAAGCTGAGATTAGAAGTGTAGATTTAAAATTAGCTTCCCAACAACAACCAATGTAGGTGTTATGCCCATACATTGATTAGAGTTGGTCCACCAACAAATTTACACTTCTAAATCCGCTACGTCAGATGCTACGCACTCTCAGTCGCATCAACCCGCCTGATAAAATCAAACGGGAGTTGCGACCGAGAATGCGCAGCAGTGGCTTGTGAAGGAAAGGGGCGAGAGGGAGCGGACCGAACGCACTCGACACCGAGACACTTCACTGCACTGCACACTTGTTTTTGTTTTTCTTATGATTTTTTTTTTATTGATACGGGGCACTCGCGATGTAGCTGTGGATCGGATGGACCGCGACACTTTGTTTATTTTATTTTTTTTAGCGCACACGCGAAATGCACCGTCAAAACAAGTGCACTGGTCGGAGGCTGGCACAGAACTCCAACCTGGCTGGCACATGTAAGAACCTTTTATTGGCAAAACGTCGACTCTGATCATTTCCTCGTAGCACCACGATTTAGAGCTCGATTGTTCAATATCTAAAAGTTGCACCAGCCAACAAGCATTTTGAATTTCTTGAACTATGCCTCAGAGGAAATACAGACACAGTTATCACTAACAGGCACATCTATATTCTCTCTGACAGAAAAAATGTTCTTTTAGGCCTCAAATGCGATGAATTCTTCTCTTAACTGGTATGGGACTGCCTTCAACTGTTACACAAACTGGCCAACACAGATAGGGTCCACCTCATTTCGATACCAGGTTACAGCGGTCATACAAGAAACGAAGGAAGAGGCTTACTAGCCATGCCACGACCATTCATGATGCCACGACAATTCTGCTGCATACCCATCACCGCTAAGAGTTGTCTCAATAATGAGCTCAGGGACATGGCCAACCGTTACCGGACACAAAGGGAAAGTCACAGTCAAGCCAGAGAGCTTCTACCAACCTTTCTCTGAATGGAACGAAACAACTCCACAGACTCACAAGGAATCAGATTCGCATAACCTCTTGTTTCTGGACACTGCCCAGTAAGCAAACGTCTAAAAAACATAGGTCCAACACAAGATGTTACCTGCAGAATGGTCAACGAGGACGAAAAAACTACGGAACACGTCCTGTGTCGCTGTAAATGGCTTGTCAGTACACGTCATCGGCACCTATCTTGAAAAGGACAAATTGCCACTCAAAAATACGCTAATTTTCATCACGAACTCATGCTGCGTGAACTCTAAATTGGGGGAAATAACAAAGGGGCCAGTGATCGGGCGATCAATTCCCAACCCCTTCCAATATTCTAACTCTAATTCTTTGACATTGGACCGCTGAGCGCATCAGAGTTTGGCAGAGTCTACGAAGAGGAAGATTGTCTGGAGTGACTACGTCTAACATAAACGGCAACGATATGTGATTCCACTGTCGCTCGGTCATCAAAGAGATGGCTGAAACCACTTTAGACAACCTACAGCCTCCAACAAGAAATCCGTCTTGTAGAGGCGAGTGTGAATAAAAGAAACGTACAGCCGACAAGGCCATCTGAAAAGTGCTACTACGGCAAACAAGAGCAGCGCATAAGGAGTACTGATGGCTGGAGAAATGGCTGTGTCCGCGATTGAAGGGACGATTAAGACCCTCAGTGGGTGGTGGGCGCGATAAGTAGAAAAGATTCAGCATAGCACATATGAAATGCGCAAGCTCTTGCCGAACAACATGCTGCCCGGTATCAATCGAAATGTTGTGGTTGTATTGGCCCTCAAAGAATGCGTTCATGTTATTCGAACAGCTCATCAAACATGCGAACGAATCTCATGTCCCACCAGTCACCTTCGCTAAAGCTCATCTAAGCATTTAAGCAACACATTCTCGGCGTCATCATCAGCATCCACACGCACACTTCTTGCTGTCATAACCCCGTTTCCTTGACAGACTCCTTATGCAACCCAGGCCGCATGGACTGCAGCATTTCATTGAGCGCCGCTCAAATTGAGATCTCGAAGGTGACGCAGGGAAACAGAATAGGTTAACCACTTTCACGGGCCATTATCAAGCTGTTTACCACGCCCCGACACGCTGCAACAAGCCAACCAGCACGTAGATGGAATTTCTTTTCAAAGTCGTGAATGTAACTGCAGGCACCTAGTGCCAACCCCCCGCAGATAATTACACACCTTCCTCGCACGTATGCATTTCAACAGCTCATCATTTGTCTGCACCCAAGAGTTGTGTAATTAAAATCACCACCCACTCCGCCTCCTTCGCTCTGACACCGAATTCCTCTCGCATAATTACTCACACTCGCGCGCAAACGGGCGGGCCGGGAGGACACATCCAATAGGAGCTCACATGCAGATTATCCTTCGCACGTCTTGGAAATTACTTTCTTAAATAATTGATCCTGGTGATTAAGCGAGAATGGGTGCAGCAGAAGTTGGAATAGCTCCGAGGTAAGCAACACCCGTCCACACACTCTCGCGCACACACACAGAGGGGCGATTAAACTTTACACAAGAAAACAGAAAACCTTCGCTGAAAGGATCACAGGATCTCTCTCCCACCACCCATTGGAAATTGCCTGCCTTGGCCTGCGCTGCCGCTCTCGTCTTTGGCCTCGGCGGCTTTTCCTCTGATTTTTGTTCACTCCACCCCACAGCCGCCACCCCTCCGAACGCCCGGCATCCGGTGAGCCACCCCCCGTTTGGCTTAATCACTTGCAAAGAAATTCTAAATAAGCTTAATCCTTGAAGGATTTTCTTGATTCAAAAGGACAAATGTACACACTGAACGGAGGGTGGGGCAACTAACAGAAAAAATGGGTTTTTCCTTCATTTCGTCGTCGGTGTGCACGGGGTGGCCTGCCCTTGTGTTGATTTTCAATTTGACAAGGGTTTGACATTCGAAAATCGCCTTTGGGGTCGCCTTGCCCACACCCTCGGTCCTCGGTTGGGCTTTGTTTTTGGCAGATTTTCTTTCTGGCGTATCCTTTCCACCCCCGCACCGGGCACCAATTCAGTCGGTGAGGAGTGCTATTCAAATTAAAACGAAAGTCCTTCGACAGTGGAGCGAGATGGGGGCACAAAAGGGCTGAATGCCACTCAGAGTGCGTGCGTTGTTGCGGCTGCGACGACGGGGTGTGCGGTGAAATATGTTTCTGACATATTTTGACAGAAATAAGAACGCCTCCGATGACATGCCATGAGGGAGGCGGCCGTTCCACTCGCTGCTGGCATAATAGGATCCGCTTCGAAATAGATTTAGGCACGTACACCGTGGGGGGGACCTCTGCTGGTCGCATTATTTTTCTCCTCTACTTTTTGACATTTATTGTCCCAAGCGCCGCGTTGTCGCTGAATGGCGATTGTGGTATCTGCCGAGGACTGTGGTTCGCTTTCGAGCGTAATGGGCTGCGTTAGGCTCAATTGAGTTTGCACTTAATCACCGCCCGGGAGTGTGGCGTGCTTTCGAAGGATTCAAGGAGGCTTGTGGGGTGGTTCGGTTTTTCTCGTACCGAGAGCCGAACGTGTGCCGGTGATGGTTTCAATTGGCAAATGGGTTACGGGCTTCTATGTGTAATTGGTTTTAAAAACCCTTGCTGTCGATGGAGTGCGCTCTTGTGGACTCTTGCCGGGCGGCCTGGAGTGGAGCTATTTAAATTTTCTGAAATGCATGGTGCATGACATCTGACAGGACTGCTGCCTTCAAATTTTCCCATTTTAATGGGCCTGCATTGTTTTGGTGTCAAATTTTATGGAGTGCCTCACTGGAGTGGATATCATGGTAAGAACTTGGTTTTTGAGCATTGACGCTGTGGCCAGATGTGTGTGAGCGATTGGAGTGGAGCTGCTGGAGAGCTGGTGTATGTGAAGTTGAGACCGAGTGCTAATGTGTGGAAGGGGAAGCTTGCAATCAAAGTTATTGAGTGGCTACGCACTCAGGCGATGATCTGGATTTGAAGAACTGTGATTTTAAGCAGGTACTAAGCGGAATGAATAGTGTGGTGTTAGGAGAGCGGCAAATAGAGGGTTCAGGACGGAGTTAATGCCAAGTGATACGTTTCTTTCACAAGACTTGTTCGCATAAAGCATAGGAGCTACAGATATATGTCCAATTATGGTATACGGTTGGTTCAACGTGAATCCTTCCCAGATATGAAAGGTGAGATTATTCGAGAGACAGTGTTTGAGATCAAACAAGTGATTTTTAAGTGACTATAGTTTTATTTATTCATCGCAACAATTATCTATTAAGCATTCGAATTATGAATTAAATATATAACATTGAACTGCATTACCACAAGGAATTCTATATTACACTTAAATTAACGAAACATTAAATGCCGTCAATGTAAAACTATTCATTAAGTTTCATGTTTTGTTGGCACTCCACACTTGCAAATTGTACCCTACACATTCCGCACGGAAAATATTTACATAATTACTTACTTACTTACTTAAGGTGGCGCTACAGTCCGGGGTGGACCTGGGCCTCAACCAACAAGCGTCTCCAGCCAGCTCGATCTTTAGCTAGCTGTCTCCAGTTTCGCACGCATAGTTGGTTGAGGTCCCTTTCCACTTGCGTGCGCCACCTGAGTCGCGGTCTTCCTCTACTGCGCCGTCCCTCGGGGGTGGATTCGAAGACTTTTCAGGCCGGAGCATTGGTTTCCATCCGCTCTACATGACCTAGCCATCTCAATCGTTGGATCTTCACTCTTCAGGCTAAGTCGATGTCGCTGAACAGCCCGTATAGTTCGTCGTTGTATCTCCTCCTCCACTCACCATCTATGCAGACGGGACCGAAAATCACCCGAAGAATTTCCCTCTCGAAGCAACCAAGAGCTGCTTCATCCGCTTTTGACAGAGTCCATGCCTCCGCGCCATATAGCAGGACTAGGACGATTAAGGTCTTGTAAAGCGTTACCTTGGTTGTTCGAGAGAGGGCTTTGTTCACCAGTTGCTTTCTTAGCCCAAAGAAGCACCGATTGGCAAGAGTTATTCTTCGTTTGATTTCAGCGCTGGTGTCGTTGTCTGAGTTGATAGCGGTTCCTAGGTAGACAAAGTTTTTAACTACCTCAAAGTTATATCTGTCTGCCGTGACGTTCTGACCGAGACGTCGGTGTTGGGTGTACTTTCTTGTTGACAGCTTATACTTGGTCTTACCCTCGTTTACCGCTAAGCCCATCTTCGCGGCCTCCGTTCCAATACTCACAAAAGCGCCTTTGACATCACGCTGCGTTCTTCCGATAATGTCAATATCGTCGGCATATGTGAGTAGTTGGACGGACTTTTGAAAGGTTGTTCCTCTGGTGTTGGCGTTTGAGTTTTGAACAATTCTCTCAAGAACGATGTTGAAGAAGTCGCATGACAGCGCGTCGCCTTGTCTGAATCCTTTTTTGACATCAAAGGTCTCGGTTAGGTCTTTACCGACCTTGATGGAGCAGCGTGCATTCTCCATCGTCATCCTACACAAACGGACGAGTTTGGTAGGGATGCCAAAACTAGACATTGCTCTGTATAGCTCGTCTCTATAAATGCTATCATACGCGGCCTTAAAATCGATGAACAGGTGGTGGGTATCGATTTGTTCCTCCTGGGTTTTCTCCAAAATCTGCCGAAGTGTGAATATTTGGTCGATATTTGGTATGGACTGACCAAGTTGTTGACGAATGGCTTTAGGCGTTCACACAGTACGGCAGATAAGATCTTATAGGCGATGTTAAGGAGACTTATCCCCCGATAGTTGGCGCAGTCAAAGGGGTCTCCTTTCTTGTGGATCGGGCAAACTATGCTGAGGTTCCATTCAGCGGGCATGTTTTCCTCCGACCATATGCATGCACCTTACCAAATCATCGCCTGCGGCTTTAAAAAGCTCGGCGGGTAGGCCGTCAGCTCCAGCAGCCTTGTTGGATTTCAGTTTAGATACAGCAATCCTCACTTCATCCGGGTCGATTGGACGGAATTGTTGATCTTCATCGTCCCTTTCATTGGGGTTGAATGGTTCGTTCTGCCTGACAGCGGAATTTGGTTCTTCGTCGCCGTTATACAGTCTGCAGAAATGGTTTCTCCATATCCTCAGCATCGACTGTGACTCTACTACGATGTTCCCTTGATCATCCTTACAGGCTTCATTTCGGAGTTTATAACCTTGACTGGTTGACTTTACCCTTTGGTAAAACTTCCTTACCTCATTCCTGCAGTGGTATCCCTCTATTCTGCCGATCGCGCGCTTCTCATGCTCCTTCTTTTTTCTCCTGAGAAGCCGGTGTTCGTCTCTCCTCTTCTGCTCGTAGAGCTCCCGAGCAGCTCTTCTCCTTCTTTGCAGTGCCGCTTTGTATGCTTCTTGCTTGGCTGCATTCGCCTGCCGACACTCATTGTCAAACCAGGGGTTTCGTTGTGGTGGCGGATTGAGACCCAGCACATCGGAGGCGGCATCTCTGATGGCTTTTTGGCAATGCTGCCACTGGTCTTCAATACTTGATGTTGGCGGCGTAGGATTTCGTAAGAGGTTGAGGGAGACACGATCGGAAAAGGATCTTGCGATTGTAGCAGGCCGACGTTGAACTTCCTCACAGTATTTTTTTGTCATGGCGGTGTTCGGAATATCCGCAACCTTACCTTGGCTACTACAAGGTGGTGGTCCGAGTCAATGTTGGCACCTCGGAACGTTCGGACATCTATAATGCTGGAGGAGTGCCTTGCGTCGATCGCAATGTGATCAATCTGATTGATGGTTGATTGATCAGGAGATCGCCATGTTCCTTTGTGAATGTCGAGATGTGGGAATTTTGTACTGGCTACTACAACATTTCGCCCTGCAGCAAAGTCGATCAGCCTAAATCCGTGGTGTCGTGTAGGCTGTGCTTCCCGACCGTACTACGAAAGATGTTCTCTCTTCCTAGCTTTGCGTTAAAATCGCCAAGAACAATTTTAATGTCGTAGCTAGGGCATTGCTCATACGTTTTGTCCAGGAGCATAATACATAATTATAACCCTTAAATAATTATTTTTCTTGCAATCCTTTGTTCGGAGATCATTTTTTCTCATTTGCAATATTTCATTATTTTACATGGTCCTTCGAGCCTTTATTGGATTCAGTAAATAATCCAAAAGTGTGAGTGAATAAAAATACAAGCAATATTTTATTTTTTAACACAAAGTCAATTTATTTTAATAAACTTTAAAATACATACATGTGAAAATCCAGAACATTTGGTAAAAAAGACAATTGAGTGAGTTTTTTAAGTGCAAAACGGTGTCTCGCGTCGTGCAATAGAGAATTGCAGCATCCACCGCTGGATTATATATATATATATACATATTGAAATAAGCGTAACTCTTCAATATCCGCTACAAACTCCAAAACTGCTACGACGGTACAAGTCCGTTCGAAATAAAATACATACGTAAGTTGAAATACACTCAACCCATTTTTTTTTTTCTCTTACGAAGTCTTTACTTTCAACATGTCATCGCTTCTGAGACTCCAACGAAACTTACTCAGGCAAATTACAATGGAGTTCGACATTTTCCGTAAGCGAGTGATGAATGAGCATACCAGGGATGATCACGTCAACACGATCTCCGTGCTGGAGGAAAAGTTTAGAAGGAGTACCCAGCACAACATCGATGGAATTTCTGCATGCGATACGAAAGAGGAAGATGAGTTAGAAGAGATTTTCGATGAAATAAAAGAGACTTACCTGGATTATAAGACAGCATCAATGGAAGCTCTTGACGAAATGCCAACGGTCAAAGATCCGGTAAGTGCTAATATAAGTCAAGTAAATATAAGTGAAAAGAATACAAGCCTACCAAAACCCATTTCGACCTTCCTTTTGGAAAGCAGTGTTACTACTTTGGAGGCGGGTGGTCTACAACAGGCTGCAGTTAGCAGTAAGTTACCTACCATCACAAAAGCTTTTCACAGAACCCAAGCACAAAAAGCTAAATTCAGTTGTAAAGTCTGCAACAAAGATGCGCACGCAATCCGAATGTGCAGTCGTTTCCTGAAAATGGGCATCTCGGTCCGACGGAACACTGTCCAGAAGATAGGAGTGTGTGAGAATTGTTTGGCATACAGCCACACAACACACCAATGCCCAAGCAAGTTTCGGTGTTATTTCTGCCATCAAACTCACAACTCCTTACTGCACAACATCTCCAATTCTCCTCAAATACAGATTAGAGAATTTCAACACAAAACACACCACACCAGATTACACATCCATCGCTGTATAAATCATTTAACAACACAGTACAATCACCGCTTTCAGCAAACGCATTCAAACCGTCTCAAGTAGGGCATTTCTTGGCGACACAAGAGTTCGATACAGACGTGGTATTGGCTACTACACCCCTACATGTCAGACCTACTACCCAGCTTGACGTCGTGCGTCAAGTTATTATAGATCCAGCCTCTGAGGCTTCATTTACAATGGAGAAAGCTGCTGAAGTTTCGGGGTTAGGGAAGCTCAGCAGTGACGCGTCTCATGGTTATGTCGACCCTACCCTTAAGATATTCCATACGGGCCACGAGACAAGTACCCGTGCAGTGATATTTAAGTCACTGACTGGCCTTCTTCCGGCCTACGCACCACATAAATGGAGCTATCACCCAACAGGAGTGGATGTCTTCCACCAGATTAAAAAGGTCTGCGATATTAAGGAAGTACCTTATAAGCAGTATGATACTGATGTACATAAATACACGAAGAAATTTGACTTGGGTGCAACCAAAAGATTAGCGAATGGAAGGTATCGGCTATTGTTACGGTTTAAAAAAGGAAACAAACCTGCCCGTGGGTCATCGATGCAAGGCCCTATGCATAGGTTTGGTCGATTAGTGCGACAGTTCCGAGACAACAAGTTAAAGGACGGCATACAATGGACAGACACGTGAATCCTTCCCAGATATGAAAGGTGAGATTGTTCGAGAGACAGTGTCTTCAAGGTATGTTCGTATCGTACATCCGAACCCGAGTACAATAAGTTCCACACTAACGAGGCCCTTTGTGACGAGGCAAACTGCCAAAGGATAGATATTCTATTATTAAGCTCATCAGAAGTCAAACTGCACAAGCTATGGCTTCTTCAAACAGTCAGATCTTTGGGGCTTACTACCCTAATACCAAGTAGCATGAAAGACTGCGCACCAACGGCCTTTTTCCTCCTGAAGCATTCTTCTACCTCGATACCATTACTCTGCTACAGGATGAGGAAGGATGTCCTGCCATCTACCACGTTGTACGCCTAACAGTGGAGAGACGACTTCAATTCGAACGGGATGTCGCTCGCAGCCACGAGCAGCTCCTTCTGTTCAGTAGAACGATCTCTGCTCGTGATAGGAAGGAGAGTGCTAAGGAGCGGCACTTTTACCGGTGGTTGCATCAGATAAGATCTCAGCCTCCGTTGGGTAACAGAGACGATGATACGGTTGACATGGGACAACATACAACGATTTTTGAAGATGGTTTTAAGTTAAAAACAACCAATTATGGTACCTTAATTTATTTTTAAGATTTTTAAGTTAGTTCGGTTAAACCAACTTCCTCTTTCGTAACATTCTAATTTTTTCCGTGGAGGGATTGTTAACCCTCCGCACAACCGCAAGGGAATCGCTGCATGCATTGTTCACCCCACAACGGGTGTTGTAACAATCCAGTGGGCGCCTCAAGGATGCTGCATGGCAACTTGTTCTGTGCATTGACAGGGATCGTTTTTGACATCCCGCCAGGTTGAGAGTGATCAACAACTTTGCCCTGTGATCACAGACACTGCCCAAATGACTCAGTCAGTACAACTGTTGGGATGTGCAGATGACATCGACACCGTCGAGCGTTCGCAACGTGCCCCAGTGGAAGCATTTACTGCAATTGAAGAAGAGGCGAAACGAGCTGTATATGCGGTCGATAAAGAAACGTTTCGTCACACACCACCTATAATATAATATGGGTGACGCTACAGCCCATAGAGGGCCAGGGCCTAGCTCCTCAGCAACCACTCGTGTTGTGCGTGCTATTGTTCTCTCACGAGTGGAAGGGACCTACAGTTTTACGCCGAATCCGAACGGCTTTGTTTGAGAAGCTTTTTCTAGACAGAAGATACTCTTTGAGCATTGTCAGTGACTCGAAAGAGTTGGGGCCGTGAAAATTCTTTGTCGCTCAGAGCTGGAATCGAACCTACGACGTCGAGGTTGGGGTCGACGCACGTAACCACAACGCCACGGGCCACCGCACACCACCTAGGACAAAATATTACAATCCACGGTTATAACTTTGAGGCAGTAAAGGAGTTTGTCTAGTTCTACTAAAACTGCACGAAAGACATCACATTGGAGATCCTACGTAGAACCATCCTTGGCAACCGATGTTCCTTCGGACTGTCGAAACAACTGGGCTCAAAACTCCTGACTCGGAGGACCAAAATCATGCTCTACATTGCTCTACAAGATGTTAAGCAAAACGGCAGAGCTTCATCGTCGTATATTTGGTGCCGTCAGCAAGGAAGGCGAATGGAGGAGAAGACACAACTGCGAACTTTACGAGTTGTTCCAGGATTTGAATCGGAAGGCAAAAATCCGTCGATTACATTCGCTCGGTCACATCGAGCGTGTGGACATCAACACTCCAGCTAAGAGGATCTTCGAATCCGAGCCTCCTGGTTGGAGAAGATAAGGGAGACCGAACCACCCTCCCTATCGAGGTCATGCGGAAGTGGGAAAACCGGTGTAACATTGTATTCGCTGATTCCTAATCATAGGAGAGACTTGCAAAACAAACCAAGCTCAACTTTTATGAACATAGACCTTCTAGGCTGCCTTGTACTAATCCTTCAACTTCCAAGATGTTTCAAAGTTGACTCAGACCTGGTCAGACCTACAAGAAAGCTTTACAGACAGGATCCTTGTCGTGAAAATGACGCCAAGATATTTCAACGGGAGAATGCAGAATGCAGGGTAGCACTGCTTGACACCAAGCAGCGACTTTATTGAAGTATAATTGCATAAGTTCTGATGCTTCGTCAACGCTTCTATGTGAAGCTACGACCCTGAACGAGTATAATGCCCACAATTGTACTTAACCTTGATGCCTGCAGGATATCTTTACTTCATCACTCACCAATTTTAAACAATTTCTACATGAAATGACATTGCTTCACCAGATTGCATACCATGCTAAAATGCTTGTTCTTCTTGATTGGTGCCACAGTACGGGGTGGACCTGGGCCTCAACCAACATGCCTCTCCATCCAGCACGATCTTTCGCCAGCTGCCTCCAGTTGCGCACCTCGCCATCTAGTGCGAGGACGTCCTCTGTTGCGCTGTCCCAATGGCTCGGTGTCGAAGACTCTTCGGGCCGGAGCTGTGGTGTCCATCCGCTCTACATGACCTAGCCATCTTAAGCGTTGGATCCGAAGACGCTTAACTAGGTGCATGCCGCTGTACAGCCCGTACAGTTCGTGGCTGAACCTTCTCCTCCAAACGCCATCAACGCAAACAGTTTCATATCCCCATCCTTACCTTGGCTACAACAAGGAAATGGTCCGAGTCGATGTTGGCTTCTCGGAACGTTCGGACATCGAGAATATTGGAGGAGTGTCTGACGTCGATCGCAATGTGATCAATCTGGTTGACGGTTGATTGATCAGGGGACCGCCAGGTCCCATTGTGAAGGTTGAGGTGAGGGAACCGCGTGCTAGCTACAGTGAGGTTTTGCCCCGTCACGAAGTCCAACAGCCTGAGTCCATTGTCGGACGTGTTGTCGTGCAGACTGTGTTTTCCGATGACTCTAGCAAAGATTTCTTCCTTGCCCAGGTGTGCGTTGAAATCTCCTAGAACGATCTTGGGGCATCGATCGTATGTTCTTTTTAGGCGATCATAGAAGTCATCCTTGCTATCGTCATCCTTCTCCTACGTCGGGGCGTGTGCGCAGATCAGGCTGATGTTCCCGAATTTAGCCTTGATGCGGATTGTTATGAGGCGCTCGCTGATATAATCAAAGCTTAAGACTTTTTGCCTAAGTCTGCCTCGAACAACGAATCCGCATCCAAATAAGCGCTGCCTTCCCTCTTTGTAGCAATCACCGTAGTAGATGTCGCAGTTTCTCATCTTCCTTTTGCCCGGCCCATCCCATCGCATCTCCTGGCTGGCGGTGACATCTGCTTGATAGCAGCCCAGGGCCTCCGCGAGTTCATCGGCTGCACGTGGTCTGTTCAGGGACCTCACATTCCACGTACAGAACCGAAAATCATTGTCCTTTGATCGTTTGCTGGGGTCGTCAACTTTGAATCCGTCCATATCCGAGGCCTGTTGTCGGTTCGTAACCGTTGGTTTTTTATGTGGTGAGGGAGTTAACCTCACGCACAACCTACAACTGGTTCACCACACAACGGTTGTTGTGATGGCTATCCAGGGGCGCCTCGAGGAGGCTGTATGTCAACTTGACTTATGGACAAGCAGGGATCGCGCTGGCATCCTTCCAGGTTGGGTGCAGTCAGCAACTTTGCCCTGTGTACATAAGCCCATGCGCCCACCATGCTAAAATGCAGTCTATTTATTTGATGTCTTTGCGAAAGTAATGCCTGCAATTTCAGAAGATTGTACCTTTTGACGCCTTTAAGTACCCGCAGTTAAGACACATTTCATGCAGGAGTTAGTTGATGCCTATGAGTCTAGGCCGATGTTTGTCAATATGCAGTAAGGTTTGCCATTTCTTCTTTTTCTACTTGTTATGGCGCTACAGTCCGGGGTAAACCTGGGCCTCAGCCAAAAGCCTCTCCACGATCCTTAGCCACCAATTTTGTACTCCAAGTAGGTTGCGGTCCTTCTCCACTTGAGTGCGCCATCGGCTTCTTGGTCGTCCTCAGTGTTTGATAGTCAAAAAAAAAAAAATTGGGATGTACAAGCAAGCAGTGCACACCATGACCAGAGACGAAGCTGGAGCCCCGGGGACGCGGCTTGGAGATAAGCGGTCTGAAAGAAGATCTAGTCGAGCGGTTGCTAAAATCTACAGGTGCGGAAGTGCTGGCACGCGAGCGACCGAGTACACCGACGGCCGAGCTGGGCCAGTCTGATGGGCGGGATGAGATGGTTAAGGAAGTTGACGGTGAAGACAAGATGCAGGGGAGTGCTGCAGGAGCTATCGGATACCAAGGAAGGCCGCAGGTTGGTGAAGAGGTACTGCTTACAGATTGGCGGAAAGAGGGTGCAGTAGATGGCAGGGGAGCGCAAGGAGGTACGCTGGTGGGGGCTGAGCTGCCGCTTAGAGAAGGGCGGAAAGGGCTTGCAGTAGGCAGTAAGGCAGGGCAGGGGAATACGCATGCTGGTGCCGTGGCAGACACTGGAGCAAAGGGGCGTGTAGCAGATGCTAAGTTAGGGCAACAGGGAAACACGCAGGTTTCAGCAGAGGTACTGGCACTCCGAGCCGATCTTCGAAGCCTGCAAGAGCAACTCAACAACACTCTATCACGGACAACAGGTGAGCTGTCACGAAATGGCACGGATCGAGAGAGTTTGCGCGGCCGCTATAGTGTGCGTGACGTGGCCGATATGATTCCAGAGTTTAACTCGAGCAATCTGTCAGGCTTATCAGCCAATGCTTGGAAACGGAAGGTGAAAGATATCCAGCGTATATACAGGTTGGACGAGTGTTTAGTTTCGATGGCGGCCACTTCAAGGCTGACCGGTGCGGCCAAGCTGTGGAACGCTAGCATGACTTGGGAGTCGTTAGATGATTTCTTCTCCGAGCTTTGTCGGACATTTCCATCCATAGACGAGGAAGCTGATATTCACGACGCATTGAGACTGAAGCGACAGCGAGGGGGCGAGGACTTCGAGGAATATGTATTCAGTATGAAAGCGATTGCATCGCGGGGAATTCTTCAGCAATCATCACTCATACGGTACATCGTTCAGGGAATGTCAGATGTTCGGCTTAAGGAGGCATTCAGGGCAATGCAATCTAACTCGATCGGTGATTGACTGGAGGAGAGGCAAAGGGGTAATCGCCTGCCTGCAGTTCAGAGCGACAAATGAAATTGTTTCCGATGCCGGCAACCAGGACACCTCATGAGGAACTGCCCGCAAACACGTGGGCGCAATGAACAAGTGCCATCGACCAGACAACAATTGGTTATAAAGGACGAATCGGAGTATGTCAAAGAAGCCACAATCAACGGCTACCAAGTACTGGCGTTCATCGATCTCGTCAGCGATTTTTCTGAAATTTTCTTTGTTTATTCACTGCGAGTCTACGCGTCTGAACGAGTGCGTGGCCAGAAGGAAAAAGATGGCTCATGGTGTGCTTGCTGACACTCCTGTTGACAGCCGTCAGTTGCGTGGTGAATTTCTCACAGTCCTAGGATATGTTCGTGAATGGTGTTCGTGGAGTGGTAAGGAGTTTTATTGTGGGTCGCCACAAGACCAA
>OU744317.1:7865830-7940062 GCA_916610145.1 Eristalis arbustorum
CCGGTATCGAGTAAGCCATCTGTAGGATCACTCAAACTTTTCCCATTTAAGAAAAAGTTTACTTTACGCCAATTTTTTTTTCTCTCTCTCTTCGTCTGGCTCTTTCGTCCATCGCCATGTGCCGTGGGATGTGTACACTAACCTGGTGTCAGTATCCAATTCTGTGGAAGGTATCCAGGAGGGCGAACGGCGAACGGCTTCAGTGCTCATTGTTATTTCATCTGCTGCACTAGTAGTTGAAAGTTTGTCCTGTTCATTGGGAAATCGAGAGCGTGGTGCGGGAAGAGGCATTTTGTTTGTCATTTCGAGCAGGTGAAAGTTTTCCACTGCTCCTTAAACGAACGGATTTAGAGGGGCACGTAGGGCATGACGGTGGAGTGCTGATGCTGGAGGGCTGCACCTTGGGACGAAGCGAGAAGGCCTCGGCTTTGTGCGGTAATATGTCGTGGTTGTGACGAGAGGTTGATGTGATAGATGAAGGATATGTTTTCCCTGGAGGGATATGGCAATTCGAAGTTTGCCGAAGGCTTGATGTGGGCGGAAATTTGTTTTGTTAAGCAATGAGCACGTTTCCTCTGTCAACTGTCTGAACTGTCACTTGTCTTGCGATTTCCTCAACTTATTAATAAATTGCTGTGCCACGGTGTGCACGCGAATGGCGGGCATTTGTTTCGGCTAAGGTTTAACAATTGCGTGTGTGGTGTGGTTGGCGGGGCTCATGTGTCTCTAAAAGGCTTGGATTTCGTTATTTCTTGAAGTTCCAAAACTTCGAATGGTCGGTCGGTTCTCTCTGTCCAAGGATCCAGCTCCCGGAGGAAGGATAAGTAGCTTAAAATCATTTTAGATTTGAGTGTGCAGCTACCATTCAAATAAACTTTTTTATGTTGATTTTCCTTGACTTGGAGCGGGTTTGAGTGGCGGTTGATGGTTGGAAATGAACTGCGTATTTTGAGACAAGAACTCATCAGAGAGGAGAAAATACCCTACAGAGACTGGATTCTCTTGCAGGACTCTGTTTCTCGTGACCGGTACACTGAGGCGCGAAGACGTTGAAAACTAGCTATGCGAGCAGCTAAAGAACAGTCCTGGAAGGAGTTTGGCGTGAAGCTGGTAAGCCACCACAGATCTGCGCAAAAAATATTCTGGCAAACTATTCGCCGAATTGTCATCTTCTTCTTCTTATAGTCCTTGGTGAACCTGGGCCTACCGTCGACTCAGAGGAAGCAAATTCTTCATCATCGAAAGAATGTTGTTGTGTCAATCGCAGGATGTTGAGGGGTATACGCTGATAGAGCGAGCACTTTTCAGAGCTGCTCAATCACGAACAGAACACTGAGAATGGCAGACCCATGGTTTTGAATAGTAAAACGGTGAAGAGCAATTGAATCGCCGATGTGAACGGAATCCGACCAAAAATGCTTAAGGGAAAAGGTAAAGATTGAGTTTTATGGTTCTCTCGTATCGTTAAGAGAGTGCGGCGAGACAACTAGCGATTGGCAAACAGGGGTGATTGTTAATCTTTTCAAAAGGGGTGACAAGAGAGATTGATCTACTACAGTGGCATATCTATGTTTAGTCCCCCGGTAACGTCTACGCTAAGGTGTTAGAGGTGCTCTCTCGAGCTGTGGTCGATCCAGCAAGGTGGATGAACATTGCGGCAGAAGCACAACCGGCCTGCTTTTCCCTCTAAGAATGGTTCTCGAGAAGGCTTGGGAGTAAATCAAAGCAATCTACAGCGGTTTTGTAGATTTGAAGAAGTCATACGACCGAGTGCCTCTAGGTGGTTTCTTTTAACGAGTAATTCTTACAAAAAAATATAAAAATAGGGGGTTGTACCTCTTCCTTTACTCAAACCTATTCTTAGACTAAAACTAAAAACGTTTGACACGACGTGGGAATTTGAGATGAGTCGTTAACTTACACAAACTGTGGCCGCTGTTAATGGTGCTAACTCAACACATTTCAACGTGGGCGTTCGCCGAATGAGCATACCAGTATTCCCTATAGACCAAAATTAGAATAAACAATAATTGACTACTCCCTCGCTTCCCTTGATTACGACACAGCCTTCCAGTGCCACCTTCGACCAAGAGAGACATGCAAATCTAATGAATCCATCAATAACTCCAATTCCATCATTGTCGATACAGATGTCAAAGATGAAAAAAAGGAACAAGGCATCGGGCATCTTCTCTGAACTGCTAAGCATGCATTGCTCTATCAGATTAGCTGACTACGGCAGTGTTTCTCAAGCGGCGGTCCTGGCGGTCAAAGAAGCGGTCGATATGATTTCAGTGTTGGAAATACCACCAAGCGACAAGTAAAGCAATTACGGATATGGAAATCAAGTCAAGCTAGTCGCAAGCTGCCGCGAAGAGCTCAAGGTTCCTGGCTATCAGCATTCGACCAGTCTATGCCGTGTCCAGGGTCACAAGAGCACTGAGCCAGCAGACAAATTTGCTAGGAAAGGGGCTGAATCTGACCCATTCCAAGTAACCCCATGTTTCTATCCACCCCTTGACAATGTCAAGTGGACAAAAGGATCATGGAACAAGCTAATGAAATGTTGGGCTCTGCTCCTACTCGGATACTATGGCCAATCGCACCTACTTGTCCAAAGTAGCAAGACCTTAGACCAATAGTCGTCTGAGATGCCATGAACAGAAACAGAACCCATGACGCCTTATGTAGAGGTTGTGAAGTCGACGAACTGATTGAGGACACTTCCCACTGCCTTTGAGAGCGAGAACACAGGAAGATTTGTTCTTCCAGAACCTCCAAGTCAAATATCCCATTAATCTCTATTTGTAGGTTTGTCAAGACCACCGGATGACTGGAAGGAACAGAACAACATCTATAATCAGAAGTTCCCACGATCATTAAACGAAGGCTCGGGCAGAAGGTTATCACCCCCATGGGCACCACAAAGCGAGACGCGGTTAAACCGTGCCTACCCATGTACCTAACCTAACCTCAGGCGGTCTTATTCTAGCATCATGTTCACCAGTTGCGCAATATCCCACCGATAAGTACCCTGAGTGCAAGTCATCTCTTTCTGACAACGCAACGTCAAGCTACTGCGGCAATCATTGCGCGACCCTTTGACGAGATACACAATTGACTGTCGTGAGTGAACTCCAGAGACTACAGATGTTGTTGCGATTAATTTATTGACCAACTGACTAAAAGCGTGAATTAAGACATTTTGAATCAAGATTAAGGAGTACGTCTTCTTCAAATGATGCTAATAGCAAATTGACTGAAATGGATTATTCACAGTAGTACGTGATGCGTAATATATGGCTGTCAGTTCTTTAGACAAAGCCTATGTTTTGCGCTCATTTTGCAGTCGTCTTAACACTGCCAAATTCGAATTTGTCTCCGCTTTTACTACACGGGACAAATTCACTTCAGCATTCGTGTAGTTGCAAGTGTACTAACATCCGCTGGCCCGCTTGGTGTACCCTCAATATTCCTGAAGACGAGTTCTTGGTATCAAGCGTTATGTTGTCGAAAATACTTCTTCTATGGATTAGAAACCAACTTTCGAACCGTTTAATTCAAGTTGATGGGTTCGAGTCTGATATCCACAAAATAAATGCTGGTGTCCCTCAAGGCTCTGCTCTGTCTCCGCTACTCTTTCTCATTTTTATAAATGATATCCTGTCTGCTACTTCTAACCCAATCTATTCCTTTGCTGTGATGGCAGGACCCTCAGCTTCTCATATGCGTTCCAAGACACACGAGCCTGCTCTTCAGACGTAGGATTGGAACGGCAGCATTGAATTCTGATCTTGACAGCGTAGCTAACTGGGGTAAGAACAACAGAGTGAAATTCAATGCTTCCGGAACTCAATGCTGTTTGCTGTCACTATTATGAAACCAGAAAACTTTCCATCCTTTGTATGTGCATCAACATAACACTTAATTTAAACGATCACATATTTGAGGATCCTTAATCCTCCGCAAGTAATATTTCACCCCCTCCGATTTGGATTCAATTTACAAGCCGCTAATCTTGATTGCAACGCTCATATCTACTCTGGTGCCCCAAGAGCTCCGTGCACCTACTAGATAGAGTCTATAAGCGAGTACATGCATCGAACAGCAAGCATTCATCCGTTCATATATGCTCAAGCTGAAACGGGCAGACTGTACAGCAGAGCTTGGCACCCAAGCCGAGTCAATCATTCGAACGGTTTTGTTATTTGTTTTTCAACATCAACGGCATGTGAAACATGTATTGCTCGATCAGACTACCTCGCTACGGCAGTCCTGGCGGTGGTTGTTGGAAATACCACCGGCCGGTATTACCATTCTAATTGACATTATCCAAGGTGTACGCAAGATGCCGCAAATTGCTTAGGGTTCTTGTCATTCACCATTCGATCAATCTATGGGGGGTCCCAGATTATGGGAGCATAACTGATCTAAAGGTAGCAGATGAACTTGCTAGGAAAGGACTCGATTCCAAGCAATCCAATGCTTCCGCCCACATCTGCCTGATGTCAAGCGTAAAGTGGACAATAGAATCCTGAAGCTAGCTAATGAAATGTGGGGTTCTCGTCTCACCTGCGGACCACTCGGATATGAGGGCCTAGTTACAGTAGTGCTAAGACCGATAAACCTCTGACACCAAATGTGGTGACCAACGGACGAAGCAGAAGTTGATTACACTACTCACTGTCTTTGTCAGTCTAGGGTCTTAGCACACTGAGACAGCGAATTATTCATCAAGAACCTCATTGGCTTAACAAACATCCAACTAAAATCTACCTATTTGCAGGATAGGAGAGCGCAAGATTAACATCTTCAACGGCATTCCTAAGAACGAGTAGGAGTATGTCTCATCCGTCCCACCGTCCCGCCGAGCAACACAATGGGTCCAACTGGACCAAAGTGAGACGTGGCCCCACCACTACTACTTACTGACCTAACTTAACGTAGCACTTTTTGTTTGCTTTAAGTTTCCTTCTATTCAATTTAACGTAACTTACTGATGAAGAAAAGTAAAGCACGAAATGTTGAAGATGTGTTTAAAAATGACCGTCGCTACCGAGTCATTGGGACAGTGCAACAGAGGACGTCCTCGCACAAGATGCCGCACACAGGTGGAAAAGGACCTCAACCCACTTGGTGTGCGCAGCTGGCGAAAAATCGTGCTGGCTAGAGAGGCATGTTAGTTGAGGCCTAGGTCCACCCCGGACTGTAGCGCTAATCAAAGAAGAAGAAGAAGTTTAAAAACGTAAGAAGTTAGGTGATTTACAGTAGACTCCTTAATTCCATGCTGCACTCCGCAAGAGAAAAGTAAACATTTCGCTCTCCCAAGGGAGTCAGTTAACCTCGCCTTTGGGTCCTAAATTTTTAAAAAATCATAAACCATGTGACCATCCTGTTTTCATGAAAGTGACCTGCAACAAAAAAATCCTATGGCCGACGAGGGCTTACTTGGTTCCAAGGAAGCGAAAATGCGTACAGGTTCGGAGCTTCATAAAGCCTGTGCAACAAAGTCCTCGACAGAGCCTGAACTCTATACCGTGGTCAGAGTATTGGAGCAACAACATGGGCTCTATGGCCGACGTTGAGCAAAAATATTGGCTTTATTCGGAAAAGGACTCTTTATTTGGTGTCGCCGCAATGCATGAATCACGCTTGAACATATCGCAAAACGAAGGATAAACAGAATCGATAGAACTTCTGGTCTGCTATTGCTCAGCCGTGGCAACTAAAAAAAGGCAGTTCGTGGAACAGCATAGCCATGGCAGACTTAAACGGTGTAGATTAATATGAGGATCCGTATGGTTTTGGAACTGAATTATATCTCACAGCAGTAACTCACTCCCATTGATCTAAGGAATCAACGGACACAAGGCTGGTAGGCAGTGTTACCACAGAGACTCTATAGAGTTAAAATGACTAAGCCTGATTCGGGGACTCAACATTTTTAGATTCGACTCATTTTTTCAAGGGCTAAATTACAAATTTTATTTCACTGCACTTGAATATTGCCTGGACGTTTTCATTTAAAATGCCTGAGCACATACTAGTAATGCACCCAGGAATGGCTCTGGCTAGACCTCGAGCCAGGAAAGGAATGTAGTCGTATCTTCACAGGGCGACAACATTAGACTGTACACCTAAATAGGTAAATTTGCGTTCGTTCTTCAGAGCGGAAAGTTATGCGAACCTAATGGCAACAAACTATATTGCGAAGAACAGGTGAATGGGCCTACATATGACAGCCGTGCTTCACGCCTTACTCAACCCTTTAACTACTTCCAAGATAGGTGAGCAATGTAAGTCCTCTCTGAGTTTAATTGGCAGTCAAAATTCACTGAAACTCATCTGGGTCCCATCACACCAAGGAATCGCTGGAAATGAGATCGCCGATGAACTTGGTAGACAAGGATTAGAATAAAATTACTCATGGTTGGACCTGCAGCATGTAGATAGACCAAGCGGTGGCTCCTAAACGTCTCTAAGAAATCCGCGGCATTCTTGTTGTCCCTTGACAGAAAAGATTGCAGACGGCTTACCAGCGTAACAACGGGCCATTGTGCTTGATTTAAGAAACCACCCTCTGCGACGAATGCGGACGGGACAACGACATGGCAGAGCACTGCCTGTCACTGTCCCGACTTTGATTGGATCGGGTGGCAGATCTTCGGCGATGATGTGGTGAGAGCTGGTTCTGCAGGCTCTTCATCACAGAAGCGCCTGCTGGTCTTTGGCTTAAGGAGTTGCAGTCTTGAGTCTGAGACTGAGTGCGCCAGTGTTGTATTAAAACCTTCAACAAAGAAAAACGTACTAGTTTCATTTTTTACATAAGGCTTCTGGGTTTCATAAATGATTTAACTTGTTTTAACACTGCTGGTAGGGCATTCTGTTATATACATATGCCCTTAGCACCTTCCAGGATGTAGGCTGCAAAAACAAGCAAACAGCACTTAAACATTTATTGCCGATCACTCGGCGACACATTCTCATTTCAAAAACTCCCCTCTGACACCTCAAAGGACATCGTTTCACTAGCTTCCGCCGAAACCAAGTGAACGAAGCCACATGATACATCCAGTGCCACCAGTTCAAAGGCCTTCCAACCCAAGGACCGTCCACTTCCTCCGTGATTTCCCAGAAAATCGCAACAGATCCCGTTCCACTGTATCCTCTCTGAACGAAACCGAAAGGAAACTCAAACACAAACTCGCTCTTTTCACATTATCTCCCATGAGGCTTAGCTATCCTTTAATTAAATCCTGGTAGGCAACCTTTTCACCAACTCGAATTAATTAAGTGCCAGCGTGTGTACCGACGGCACACTAAAATAGAAATCTGTTTCGAAATCATCTCCGAACACTTTATCTCGTCTCGGATTAATATTTCACGTGTGTGAATGCAAAAAGGATTCCCGCTCGCATTGAAAACATTTTCTTTCATCTCGTCACAAATCTCTTTGATTCATCACACAATTTCTGCCTGAATGGAGATGGCAACACGGCAGCCGGGATACACGGCTAAGGATTCACGCTTTTGAAATGTAGCCAAACTCCGCCATTTGCCGCGTCCCCCGCCCGCTGTCAGTCATCCGCATGAATTCCGTTTCAGATTGTGGGTGCAAAAGTGAAAACTTCTTTTGATCACTTCCCCACACACACCCACGCACACGGAGTGCCGCAGAAGCACTTTCATCCTTTCGACGAGTGCTCGAAAACTACCGCCTGCCGGCGGGCGAGACGCAGGGCGGAGTATTTATCGCGCTTACGATCCAATTACTTAATTAAATCCGTTTAAGGATAATTTTTCTAGCCACGCCACGCCACAGTGCTTGGCTTCGTGTCTGCTCCGTTATGAAGCAGAAATCTCTCGTCGCTGTCACCCGGTGACGGGGAAAGTTTGCGCGTCAGGCACGTCTTTCTTGTGCGAAAGTTCCAAGTGCTCCTTGAGGTATTTAATTCGCTCCCCGAGAGGTCGTGAGAGCGAAGCGCCGCTTTCACTTTTCACACGTGCGTAGCAGTGACGGGATTGTGTGCGTAACGTCATCACTCAATAATGCCCCGGTCGTGATTTGTGTCAAGGATGAGGCGGGCCGGATAATCAGGCCGATTGGCGAACGTCGAACGGTTGACATCCGCACGGAATGCAGATCAAATCAGAGCGGGAGCGCGCATACAGATGACCGTTTGCTATGCCGTGCACGTCTGTGCTTTTTGTGTAAGCGCTCGTGAAAGCGGCTGGGGGGACTGGTGGACGACCTGGTTAGGTGGACGCACGTCTGGGCTTTAGTACAACTGTGCATCCTAGAAATAATCATTTCCTATGCTGTCCTGTCCTGGATACAGGACCTTGTCCTTTTTTTACGAGCGATTTGAATTATTTATGCAGTCCTGTGCGGAGGTATTATCTGCGTTGGTGGTCTCGCTGGATGGCTCCTCGAGGACGATTGTTCTGTGGTGGAGTTTAAAAATGCCAAGATGTGTCGTTGTGGCTCCCTGCTGAGAGCGGGAGGTCAGAACGATGACATAGAGTGGCCGAGGGAGGCTCCTAATGACGGCTGAGGGTCACGTTGGGCGATGACCATGATCCTGGGATAAGTAAAGTTGGTTTATGTCACAAAGAAGTGGGTACGTGATGTTAGGGAGTTGAGCGGAAGCTGGAGTTTAGATGGTGCTGATACAGGAATAGAAGATAAATGGACTAGGTGACATATTTTGTTTGTCCAGCAATGTGCATACATTTTTTTAAGAGGAGAACCAGATTATCTTGTTGACCATACTCCTGTTGATTAATACAGCAAATCTTGGTTGGATTTACTGCCTGGAACACATTTCTTAAGAATGACAATATTTCTAAAGGTAACAGACTGTTTTAAGGTTTCTAGGGATATCTGGATGGTGATCGCAGGGCTAACAAAAGGAGTTAAGCAGATTGGGCCCGATATGTTTAGTTTTTTTAGACCTAAACTTCCAAGAGCTTCTCAAACTTGTCTGTTTGAAATCAGCCTTAGACTGTAGGTCCCTTCGACTTGTGAGAGAACAATAGCACGCACAACACGAGGGTTTGCTGAGAAGCTAGGCCCTGGCCCTCTACGGGCTGTAGAGGCACACATATTATATTATTATTTAGGTGCCAAGGTTGCTAGAGTGAAATAGCCGACCAAATCAATCAAGAACTCATTGAAGGACTACATTTCAAACTGAAAGAGTTCATTGATTTTTATTTTGCCGCCACATAAACACTGTTGATTTAATTGCGTCCACTTAGACCGCACTTACGACTAGGCCCCGCCCCTACACGGGCTGTAGCGCCACCTATATTATTATTAGAATAGCAGGACTGGCAAAATAATAATTTTTTCGGAGCATAATTGTGCTCCTTCGCGTCAGGAATTTCAAGCCCACTTGCTTGGACAAACCGAAGTAGCATCAGTTGCCAAGGTTGCCAGGTGTCTATGTCAGATTTTCACTCGTGGAGTTCACGTTTTCTCAGAGGTAGACAAACTGTCGATCGTTATTTTGTGTTTCAGGTGGCGTGGTGGCGAACAAGGAATGAGCTTTCATGCTGAACACCGGCATGAAATCTACATCTCTATCAGATCGGATTATAATAGGTCAGTTAGTCCGTGGCGATGCAACACTTCTTCAAAGTGACTTAAGACCGCATTCGTTTTCTTCCCAGGGTCGGAGGGGCTAAGACAGTGGAACGTTTGAGCAGACTTATACAAGCAAAGTGAGTGCAGCTGAACGGCGTGTACTATAAATGGAAAACTTTGATTGATAAGATTTCTGTTCGATACAACGTTCAAGCCTATCTAATGGTAAAAGTCATCGTAGAGGACATATTGAGGAGCACCATTGAGGATGACAAAGAGCACTCTTTAATAGCAGAAGCTGAAGAGGGGAACAGAAAAAAAACGAAACAATTTCATCATTCCCGATATAGAGGAATCACTGGAGCAGTTCTCAGGAGAAGGAGTTAAAAGCTGTGGATTGACTATGTGGAGGCTACATACCTGTAGCGTGGCGTGGCAAATTTTAAAGAGCAAAAAATATTAACCTAAGGGTGTAGGTTTCAGACACCTTGACAGACACGGAGAAGATTTAATCAGACAATCTTATCCAAACAAATTATTATCAAATGCTTTTCTGCAGAATACAATTAAATGTTTTCAGGCTAAAAACAGTCATCTTTGGGAGCTAAAGCGATCCAGAAAGAACTGTACGCGACTAACTCTTGATGAATGGATCAAAGAAGCTCTTATGGAACATTATCTAAGTTATGTATCTGTTAAGTATCCAAGTTGAAAGTCAAATAGTAATAATAATAATATGTGCGTGCTGGGCTTGCATTGCTGTGTATTGGTCTCTCACGAGTGGAAGGGACCTAAGGCTCAACTATAATGCGCATGAGTGTGCATCTTCTTCTTCTTGTGGCGCTACAGTCCGAAGTGAACCTGGGCCACAGTCAATAATCCTGTCCAACTGGGACGATCCTTAGCCAGCTGCCTCTAGGACCAAAGATTGAACGCAGAAATTAGCAGGACAGGGATGCTCAAGGTCTTATATAATATCAGCTTGTCTTCCGAGAAAGAGTTCGACTACTCAAATGCATCATGAGCCCAAAGAAATAGCGGTTGGCATGTGTTATTCTGCTTTTAATCTCGGTAGTGATGTTGTTCGTACTATAAACTAAGGAGCTGGATGAAGTCCTTTACCACCTGGAAGATGTAGCTGGTGACGTTTTGACCGCATTGTCGATGTTGTGTGTCCTTTCTTAATGACAGGATGCACTTCGTTTTGCCCCATTCACCTCTAAGCCCATTTTCTGCTAGCTCCATTTCAACACCAGCGAACGCTTCATTGACGGCCCGCTGTTTTCGTCCAATCACTTCAATGTCGTCCACGTATGCTAGCAATTTCACGGACTTTTGGAAGATCGTGCCTCTAGTGTTGGTGAGTGAGTCTTGCACGACCTTCTCCACTACAATGTTAAACAAATCACACGACAGCGCGTCGCCTTGCCTAAAACCTTTTTGGAATAGGTTAGAATGTCAAAACTAGAAATGGCGTTGTGTAGCTCGTTTCTATGCACGCTGTGATATGCGGTATTAAACTCGACAAATAGGTGGTTTGTACCGATCTTAAACTCTTGGGTTTTTTTCGAGAATCTGCCGTAATGTGGAGATTTTATCGATGGTGAACTGACCAAAGCCCAGATGAGCACCTAACAGGTTATTGAAGAATGGAAGACGCTAACTCAAAATGGGAGAACAGATCTGGTACGCGATGTTGAAGGGGTCTCCTTTCTTGTGGATCAGGCACACAGTACTAAGATTCCACTCGTCGGACATGCTCACCTCCGAGTTGGCACCCTACCAGCTCATCTCCAGCTGCCTAAAAGAGTTCCGCAGTCAGTCCGTCTACACTAGCAGCTGTGTTTGACTTTAGTCTCGATATTGCTATCTTGAATTCGTCTAAGTAGTACCGTCAGCGGTGTTTGTGTTCTCTTCACCGTTAAACAGTCTTCAGAAGCGCGGTGGAACGATAGGACCGACGTCGTGCGTTAGCTTCACTGGCAAATGGGGATAACTGTCACATCTGGCAGAATTATTCACATGCAAAGTCAGGGTGTTAATTTGTGTCAGCAGCCAGACGGTTTTGGTTTTTGGTCGAAGTTTCAGACTCTATCCCACCACGGAACACTGGCAGTATATTTATTCCGAAACCTGCAGTAAACGTCCAAAATCCCGATACAGTCCATTTCAGGATGGTTGGACAATATGCAGATATTACGGATACGGTTAAGATGTAAGGTAAACTTGCCAATAGGTACATCACTATATGGCCAACATAACTTTAGTGAGACGTGGCTTATCGCGTCTACCCTCCTATCTTAACACAACCTAGTACCAGACGAATGGCAGTGGCTGGCTAAGGCATTTCAAATTTTACTCACGTAGACGAGTTAAATCTTAGTCGACATAGAGCCCAGACATTATTATCGTGATGTCAATTGTGAGCATTTCATGTTTCGTTGTCTTGTCCTGCTGCAATCTAGTCGTCAAGGCCTATAGCGGCCCATCAACTTCATTCCCACCAATCTGTGACAAGGTCATTAACCTACACCACGTCCGACGATGGTCTCCACCGTCGAGTAGCCCCACGAGACTGAGGCAAAAGTTTGATGATGAAGTACAAGAAAAAAATAAAAAAAAACCCATCTGACATTGTTATTGAACAAGTTGCGGTTGTTTTGTGTTTTGTTGTAACTCTATTTGTCGCCAAACTCATTTTGGTCGAGCGCCCAACTTCAGTTGTTCAGATTCACGAATGATCGCCTCGAGTACTTTCGTCTGGAGGACATTATTTAAGGAGTCACCAGACTGTGCGACGGAAGGTCACGGTCGGGTGAATGGCTTAAATGCGTTGTGCCGGCAACATTTTGGTATTTGGTGGTTTTTCTTTAATCCACTCTGTTATCCAGGATTGAGACTAACGCACAATTAAACCGGGCTGTCGCAGTTCGTGAATGCAACGACCTGCACAGTCAGGCAGTAATCCAGTTTTGAGAACAGATGCGATGGAGAATGTTCGGTGCTGCTGTTCTACACGAACAGCAGCAATGCTTTTACTTGGATTCGAAACTGGAACTCATATAACCAAGGGAAGGAACTCAAAAACAAAAAATGCAGTTTCATGAACAGGCAGAAGTGTAAGAAAGAGATGTCTCGGGCTGTAACTGAGTGGAACTGAATCACGCTTTACTCTTTGTTTTCTAACGAAGTAGATATCGAGGCGTTTACTGTCTCAAGGCACTGAAGTTTGGTACTATGAAATAATATAAAATATGGGTGGCTCCACAGCCTAGAGAGGGTCAGGGCCTAGCTTCTCAGCAACCACTCGTGCTATGCGTGATATTGCTTTCTCACGAGTGGAAGGGACCTACAGTTTTATGCCGACTCCGAACGGCGCAGTTTGAGAAGCTTTTTCTACACAGCGACTCGAAAGAGGTGGGGCCGTGAAAATTATTTCTCCCGCACAGAGCAGGAATCGCACCTACGACGTCGAGGTTGGGGTCGACGAACATATCCACAACGCCACGGGCCACTAAACCACCAAAATATGATATTTTCTTACACGCAATGTTAAGAAGACTGTTGCGACTATATTCGGAGCAGTGTAGTATCTCCTATTTTGTGGAAAATGCAAACAATGCTGAGGTTCCATTCATCTGGCATGCTTTCTTTTGACAAATGAGTAGCTGCATTCTTCTTCTTCTTCTTCTTCTTTGATTGACGCTACCGTTAAAGTGGGCCTCTACCAACATGCCTCTTCAGCCAGCACTACCTTTCGCCAGCTGCGCACACCAAGTTGGTTGAGGTCCATATCCACTCGTGTGCGCTGTCTCGTGCGAGGACGTCCTCTGTTGCCTTGTCCCAATGGCTCGGTATCGAAGACTCTTCGGGCTGGAGCTGTGGTGTCCATCCGCTCTACATGACATAGCCATTTTTAGCGTTGGATCCGAGGACGCTTAAGTCGGTGCATGCCGCTTCACACCCCTTACAGTTCGTCATTGAATCTTCTCCTTCAGACCGCAGACCTTGATAGAGCAGCGAGAGTTATCCACCGTCATCCTGCACAACCTGATGAGCTTGGCAGGAATGTCAAAACTAGAAATGGCGCTGTACAGTTTTTCGTCTCTATGCTGTAATATGGACAAATAGGTGGTGAGTGTCGATTAACATCTCTTGAGTCTGTACAGGATCTGCCGAAGTGTGAATATTTAATCGATGAGGTCTGAAACTGCACTGATAAAGCCCTACCAGATTGTTGATAAATGGCTTCAGGCGTTCACACAAAACGGCAGAGAGGATCTTGCATGCGATGTTAAGGAGACTGATCCCTCAAACGGATCTTCTTCTTGTAAGCTGGATAACGACGCTGAGATTCCACTCATCGGGCATGCTTTCCTCCCACCATATCTTAGAGATGATCTGGGGTATACGTCCAGCCAGATCATCCCCAGCTGCTTTAAACAGTTCCGCGGACAGTCGGTCCGCTCCAGCAGCTTTGTTCGACTTCAGTCTTGATATCGCCATATTGACTTCATCTAAGTCAGGGGGACGGAATTCTTTCCAACATCATCCAATTATGTGCTGATTGGTCGAAACCAGCGTTTCGGGTATTTAAACGGAGGCAGCAAAAATGGGTTGAGCGCTGAATGAAGGCAAAACGAAGTATATCCTCTTATCAAGAAAGGACACACAACATCGACGAATCGGTCAAAACGTCACCAGCTACATCTTCGAGGTGGTAAAGGACTTCATCTACCTTGGCTCCCAAGTTTATAGTGCGAACAAAATCAGTACCCAGATTAAAGGCACAATAAATCTTGCGAACCGCTGTTTCTTTGGGCTCAAGAGGCAATTGAGTAGTGGAGCCCTCTCTCGAAAGACCAAGCACACGTTATATAAGACCTTGATCATCCCTATTCTGCTCTATGGCGCGGAAGCCTGGATTATCTCATGATCGGATTAAGACACACTTGGTCTCTTTGAGAGTTCAAGCTTTGGTCCTGTTTGTGTTGAAAGTTTCTGGACAAGAAGATTCAACCACAAACTGAACGGGCCAAGAATTGTGCCAGCTGGAGAGGATTGTTGACCGAGGCCCAGGTTCACCGCGGACTGTAACGCCAGACGAAGAAGAAGGCTTCGGTCCGAGGTCTATATCTTCCGGATACTTGCTTTACCTTTCGGTAAAACTTTCGGACCTCCTTCCTGCCCATGCCACCGTGCTCCTTACCAAATCAATGTTTGCCGCCGCAAGAAGTTCGGCCTCTGGGCCGACAGCTCCCGCAGCATTGTTGGGTTTCAGCTTAGATATGGCAATCCTCACTTCAGCGGGGTCAGTGGACGGAATGGTTGATCTTCATTGTCCCTCGCGTTGATTAGTTCATTCTGCCTGACAGCGGGATTGAGTTCTTCGACGCCGTTATACTGTCTGCAGATATGGTTTCTATCACATCACTCAACATCTGTTGGAGCTCAAGAGATGTTCAGTAAAGCGAATTTGTATCGTCCAATGTAGAAACCAGCAAGAACCGCTGCGCTCTTTGCTAAGCTGCAACCGTCTAACTTTCTGTTCCGGAAGGGCATTGAGATAATGTTTTGTTGAATAGTTTGGTCCTTCGAGCCGCATATTAGACCACTAAACCGAGTGGACTGCCACAATCAAGTCGCTAGCTTGTCGTTTGATCCAAAGCCGATAAATTCTTTAAATTACCCGTCGATTGACTGTCTCTACCCGAGTTATGAACCCTTGGAGCGCTGTATGTCTTTGACTGGCAAGTTGTATGGCCGCGAAAATTATTTGGAGTCGACCCAATCATCCAAAGCGACACAGGCAAGTACATCTTGGAAGCTTATGTCGGCAGCTTCTCCTTAGTTTTAAAGACGTGAATAGCTGTACAATAGAGCCTGTCTGTCCTAGCTTCTGGATCTATTTACATAAAGCAGTGTCTGCATATTTACACCCACTCGCCGCACTTCCCACTAGATGCCAGCAAGTTTCAATCGTATTGGTTGCCCCTACTTCTGACGCTAATGGAAGCCTTCATTACATCGAATCTCAAACGAATCGCCAACCCACGCCCTGTAGTTTCAAGTTCATGATTCGGGAAGAAAAGCAAAGGAACCAGACATCGTATTGCAGTCCAGTCCAAGCACCACTCACACACCCCCTCCACCAAGCTGATTTTCAAGCACACAATCCACCAAGAGAACACACGAGAATGAGCATCATTCGATGGTTCGAAAAATCCCTGCTAATCTCGGAGCTAGCTGATATCGGTCAATTTGGCAACCAACTATCGCCCCACAACAACAGCATCAATCTGAGCCGACCCGACTCATGTCCCACACAAGCCCACATCAGCAAGCCCGTCGTACATACAAAATCCATTCAATCCACTCAAGTGCAAGAATGAAATGAATTGCTAAAGACGTCCTCCTTATCCGGTGTGCCAGGAAGACGTCCACCTTCTTGGCAAACTGATGACACACTTTGTGCCTTCCCATTCAATCCTCTCGCAGTGGCCGTTGTGCCCCAGCCCAACGTAATTACTTCGTTTTAAATTTTAAATCCAGTGCGGAAAATGGGAAAACATTCTCTCTCTCACCTCCCGCCACCGAGCAGGGCGAGGACAACGGCAAGACAAAGCCAGGGAATCACCTCGCCAGCGGTGCTGACGGACTGAGGAATTGTGCAAGTGCAGCGGAGCCCTGGGCGTAGCCCGCCCGGCCAGCTCCTTGAATAATCCAATTTCCAGGAAGCACCGGGGATAATGGTATCATCGGCAGTCCGAAGTGTCTCGGTCCGCTCGCATTCCTTCTTCCGTCGCGGCGTCGTCCGCACGGAACTTTCTCGTGTTTATGTTTCCTTGTTATGACATCTAATTTTGCCTTTGCACTCGGCGAGGTGATACCTCTCGGGCCCGGCACCCGGGGAGCCAGTCCAAACAATGGAGCTGGGGGCCGATAAAATCACGAGCACACTCATATTTTTCAGAATCTTTTCCCACAGACACTCTCCGATCGACCGTGGGGCGTGAGGTGTGAGACAGGTGGCGACGGGGTTAAATGCAAATTGTTTACCTTCTCCTTGTCCCGGTGGCTCGTCTACATTTGTATCTGTCCATTTAGCTGTCATTGTGTCAGTTTATTGCACACAAATCCAAGTCGTATTGTGTCCCGCAATTGGAGCTGGTTCGTGCCAAGCACCGTCGGGCTCACCTTCTCCGTCCGTCGACCGCCGCCTCCACCGAGGCGGAATCCATTCGTCGAAGGACGAAGTGTAGACATACCCTAAGCCTTGCCGAAGAATGTTGTGTCTAATCGTTCAGGAAATTAACACGTTAAAACTGTACTTAACATCGGAATTTATGGTCGCATTCGTATTCGCCGTGTGGTCGTCGGCCGGCAGCTGGAGCCGGAGGGGGTGTTGGGCAAGGGCAACGCGGCTTTATGCAATGCCGACACGCAAACGGCCGCATGGAACAAATGGGAAAAAGATAAATGGAACGAATGAATGGCACAAGGATGAATACGCTGAGGATATGCGATGACTATGCGGATGGATGTGCGGTGTATGCACAGGAATTCTTGTAGTTCCTTCGGTTTTATGGTCTCACGAGCTACCCTCATGTTTTGCCATAAAATACATCGCCGCCACCACCACCGCTGCCGGGGCTGTAGTGCAGAGCCAGTCCAACGGGGGGATGCATGTACAAATTGGAGACCGAACGCTTAAGTGTAGCTAGAGGTTGTAAATCAAAGAGGTGATACCACGAGGTGGGCCTGGACGACTTTCTTTGGAGATTTTTACGACCCAACCTGGCATTACTTACCCAGTTGCGAGTAAGTTTCATTGAGCAGTTTCGATGGATAGAGTGCGACGGTACACGGTAAGGAATATGCGAAAATGTAGAACTCTTGTTTAAGGAAAAACGCCTTGACAGGGGATAAATGACAAAGGTTGCAGTAGAACTGAAATTTCTATTTAATCCTTGATTAAAATTGTAGCTTCTGATTAAGTTTTCAAGTGCTTGCAAATTCTGGCAGAAGTTTTTAAAAAAAATGTTTTTGAAGTCTTGCTAAGGAATCAGCTGGATCAGCGGTTGGACTCAAAAGACATGATCTTGATATCCTTCTTGTACGCTTTGACTTCCCTTAAAATTTCCGCGCTTTTTCCAGGCAGTAACTGTTCTGCACCAAGGACAATGTGGTATCCAATGAGAGACTCATTGTGAGTTCGTCTGCGATTAAGACCCCGCATCAAACCGCTTCCTGTCCAAAGACTTGCCCTAATTGTCAGCTGTCTGTTGATGACATGATTCAATTTTTAACCACATCATGACATTATGTGGGCGCTACGCTCATTAACTCCGTAGATTTGTCCAGATGAATCTGAATTCTAACTTATAACCTACCACCAAACGCGATTTCAGACAGTAACAGATCAGTCTGTGCATAGCCCTCCTAATAGCCTCCTTATCTATCGCTTGGTGGAAAGTTCTTAGCACGTAGTAGTCTACAACCCTAAGCAGGGTCACGGGAAATAGGGTCTTAGTCGGCCATACGAACTTGTTAAAAGGGTCGAAATAAAACCATCATGTCAAGAAAGAAGTGGACCTCAAACATAGTCGAAGAAGGTGAATGATGTGATGATCCAAATTGAACAGCGCATAAACCAACAGACTGTTCCAATGCGACAGAAAGTTGTTGGCGGTGGTACCTGGACCACTAACTGGCAAAAGTCAGCTGAAGGAGCATGAAGTAAAAATAACTATGTCAAGTTAGGTTGAAGTGACTGCCTGCTGTAAGAGAGCACTCTGCAGCTACAGCTCCTGCAGAAATCATTGTAAGATAGGTCTATTCTAGAGACGTGAGTACTAATGGCGCAATGCCATGTTATTACGCCAATGAGGATTCTACGTTTAGGCCTACTCGTATTGATCAGGTTATGTGATCGTTTGGGTCTAACATAGGCCAGAGTATCTTAAAAATGTTTTTATGTTCTGTGGTTTAAGTGACGACATGGCACTTAAGTATCGAGAGTTTCGCGTGGAATATAATTCCTCACCAATAGACTATGGACAACGATGCAAGCAACAGAGGGCAATGGAACTAAAGAAAAGTTGCACGTAAAATATTAGGCCACTTAAAAACCAAGTGCGGCTGATTAACTTTCCCAAATGGTGCCTACAAGAAAAAGCTAAATGACAGAGAGCACCCTCACTGACAACGCGGGACTGGTCTCATTGGGGCAAGAAGACGAGGCTTTCATAATAAGACTCGCAAAGTCTGAATTCATGAAACATCAGACTAATCTGCATCCACGATGCAACGGAGGACAAAGATGACTATAGCAAACGTTGACTTTTATAATCTCTTTCAAAGGACATACAATCAATACGCCAGCTGTGAAGTTATGATCGTTCTAGGTGATTTGAGCAAGCTTCTTCTTCTAATGGCGCTGCAGTCCGTGGTGAGCCTGGGCCTCAGCACACAAGCCTCTCCAGCTGGCACGATCCTTAGCCAACCGCCCCCAAATTTCTAACACGATGTTAGTTGTGATCCCTGTCCACTTGTGCGCGCCATCGGCTTGTTGGTCATCTTCTATTGCGTTGTCTCACTGTTTCAGAATCGAAGACTCTTCGGTTTGGAGCAGCATGTGTTGCACATGGCCTAGCTATCTTTAGCGTTCAATCCGTAGAGGACTGGCTAGACCATGTCGCTGCACTGGACGTACAGTTCGCAGTTGAATAATCTTCTGCAGAAAGATTGAGCGCTGAACTTTTCTCCCGAAAAAACAAAGGACTTCTTCATTTACTCTTGAGATAGTCCAGGCTTCCGCACCATAGAGGAGAACAGGGATGATCAAAGTCATATGTAATGTTAGCTTGCTCATCCGAGAGTGGGTTCCACCACTCAATTGCCTCTTGAGCCCAGCGAAACAGCGGTTGGCAAGAGTTATTCTGCGTTTAATCTCCGTATTGACGTTGTTCGTTCTATTAACGTTGGAGCCAAGTTAGAGAACATCCTCTAACACCTTGAAGTTGTAGCTGTCTATGGTGACGTTCTAACCGTTTCGTCGATGGTTGTGTTTTCTTTCTTGATGACAGTATGTACTAGGGCTCTTGATTTTACCCGGGTAATACCCAATTCTGCATTTTACCGTGTACCCGGTAACTGCGGGTAATGACCAACTTCAGGGGTACCCGGCAATGTCCGATAACGGGTACCCGCCGGTTACCGGGTACATATGTCACAGCAACAACACAACGTGCTTACATGTCTACATGTTGTCTCACATCGATGACAATGCCATTTTCAGTTTAATGTTGGGTTTCATCTACACTTTGAGAGGCTATTAACCAATCGCACAGCTATCATTGATGTTTTGGCATACAGAAATGTGAGATCCTCAGCAGTGGCCCTTAAACAAGAAATAAGCAAAATAGAATGGCTTTGGTCAAAATCCTGAAGCCATTACAAAGCGCAAATTCAATTCTTTTCAAGAAATATGTTACGCTTTCGATTTTGCGACCAATTATGTATCCACAGTCTAATAAATAAACATCTGAATACAAACCTAGGGAATGATTATATCGTATCGTACGATTTGTAGGAATTGTAAAAGAAAATCTGCGGCTCAGATTCAAAACGGACAGAGATGAATCTGAAGAAGTTTTCACAGAACACGTTTCTTCTTTTTTGGATCGGATGCACAAAAATCGTCTGCTTTAACCAGATGATGAGACGGTCAGCGAATTTGACATGTACCTGGGAGAACCACAGCTGAATCATAATTTTCCTGATAACATAAAATGGTAGAAACACAATTTAACAAAATACCCAAACCTATTTGTGCATACCAGCGACATCGGTAGCATCAGAACGGTGCTTTTTCACTGCTGGGCACATTGTAACACCCAAGCGGTCTTATCTGTTACCAGAAAATGTAAGTTTGTTGACGTTTTTGATGAGAAATCAAACATTGTTGCAACAACCAACAACAAACAACAAAATAGAATATAAGATACGTTAACCGATGTTTTATTGTGTTAGGTTATCATCTTCTAATACTTCTAAAACACATTGTTGAGAACCGAAAAATACCGTCAAACCCAAAGTGATGAAGGGTACCCAATAACTAACGGGTACCCGAAATTGAGATTCCCGGGTAATAACCGAAAGTGCGGGTACCCGGCTATCAAGAGCTTTAGTATGTACTTAGTTTTGCCCTCATTCGCCGCCCTACTAATTTTTGCCACCTCCGTTTCCATAGTAACAAACGCGAGTTACCAGACTTAGTCATTAGAATGACAAGTCGTCCGAAAACAGAAGGACCTGGCTGGCTGACGTATGAATCCTTAGAGCAGAGAGATTGCAGATTGTGATTGACTTCAGACACAATCTAGCTTCCCGGAACCCAGCATTGATTCTGATCAGTTCCGTATTGTAGCCAAAGTAAGAAACCAGATTCCAGAAGGACCCACTCCGTTGTCTTTGACGTCCATGGAGAATCCTCGCTGATCCATGAATCACGGAAAAGAAGTCGATTTGCAAAGTCAAAAAAATCAACGCACTGCGTTTAATTTATGAGAAGTTTGCTCACAAACAAACTGTGTCCGAAGTAGGTTTAGCGATGTAAGTCGTCACCGTAGGCAGCGATATAGAACGACTTCGTCAATCGAATATCACCAGTGACGAGGTTAAACGCCGAATAACGCCTGTCAACCAGATGTTTAACGCAAAGTAATTGAGTCATATTTTGTATGAACGTGCTGACATTATATAGCACCACATCCATGTCCTGCCCCATGGCCTAGAGACATAGAGAATCAAACGACCACATGAATAAGCCATATTGACCTGCGTCCAATCTTGGAATTGGTTTCTCTTAAAGGAAAGATTCTACCATTGCTCTGCAACAGCATTTTTGTTCAGTGTTGAAATTCAGGTAACACGAGGATACACAGGAAAGGGACCGTGTCTGAAAATCGAACATGAACGAGAACAAAACGAAACGCAATGGAAAGTGGGTTTGAACTGCTGGCTGCCGAGTAATGGTGCTGCTCAAGTGATGTTAGCTATTAAAAGGTTTTTATGGAAATACATGAAATATTTTAATCAATTCCCCTAGTCATCATGTAACTCAGTTCACTCGCTTCACGGCACAAGCTCAGTTGCTTAGTTGGATTGTTAATCCTTTCGATTGGCTGCAAGTAAGTCCACATCGAACGGACAAAGTTGGTTTGGACGAATTTCAATTCGAGAACTTTCGCTTGGACACACGAGATTAGCAGTGTTTTCAGATTTGAAACCGATAATTGCTGAACTTTGGACAGGGAACTTTCCGCATTTGCACAAAAGACCACACGAGAGGATTGGAAATGAAATCAAAAACAAAAATGGTTTGCTTGTTGAAAGTTTCATCAGTTTTCCTGGAACTTGGAACAGAATTCAACTGTTCACCTTCAGGAGTGATGAATTTTTCAGAAAGAAAGGAGGATGCTGAATTCCACTCAGAGTGGGAAGGAGAAAACAATGTGAGTGTGAATGAAGACATCGAGAAGGGCAGCGAAACTAGTCGAGTTAGTGGGTAAATACGATGCAGGCTACAGGCGCCCGGCATTGCAAGCAGTTATCAGATTATTTAGTCGATCATAATGTTTTTAAATTGTTAGGAATTAGATTATGGCATAACTCGTTATTATTCTGTTGAAAAGGCGAAGGGCTAATTAATTACTGGGACCCCTTACACTTACTTCCTGTCATCCTTAACGACAAACCTTCAAGGCACCAAAAATTCCTAATTCCCTTGGATGGAAGAGAGAAGTGCATAGTCTTGAATGGATAGAGAATCTTTATCGTTTCGTCTATTTTTTGATAATTTCTCGCATGTGAAGCCCAGAAGTTAACCTTTCATCTAAATGTACCGCAAGATATTTTCCACTCGATTTCCACTCGATCGGAAAACCATTAAGTTGAAGGCTGTTGCTTGGAAGTAAACAAGCTTTTCTTTTTCGAGTAAAGAAGATTGCATGGAGTAAATACATGTATCATCTGCATATAAAGCAATATTCCAATTATTTAGAATTGTGAAACTAGAGGTGTATATATTGAATAGGACAGGCGCTAGGACAGAGCCTTGTGGTACACCAGCGTTAATTATTTTGTTGTCCGAGAGGCTCTGATTTACGGACACTTTGAAAGTACGGAGAGATAGAAATGACTGAACGATTTTAATAAGATACAGTGGAAGGTGGTAATTCAACAGCTTGTGTATCAAACCTTCATGCCAGATGGTATCGAATGCTTTCTCAGCGTCCAAGATAAACATGCCAGTGCTTTTCCCTTTTGAAAGATTTATTCTGATGTCATTTGTTATACGATGCACTTGGTTAGTAGTGCTATGACTAACCCTAAATCCAAATTGAAAGCAACAAGATGTGTGTGTTTATATGCAGGGTTTTTGAAAATGAGAAAAGAAACTGATGATTTAATCCCGATAGCGCCAATATCACCAGACATATATCGGATTCCAGGACATTTCAACACTGTCTATAATATTTCTACAAAGAATAAGTGGCGGAACTACTCCTGAGAACTAGTTCTAATATCGTTATCCAAGTTGGGGCGTATTGGTTGATAATGGATATCACCATAGCGCTTTGCCCCTACTGGGCTGGCATGCTGTAAGTTTCGTTCTTTTTTTAAATTGGTCCATTGTACATCCACGAAGCAATCGGTAATTTCTAGAACTTCCGGGAGATTTCCAGCAGGCGCTTCCATGACGGGACTAGTCCTTACCTGACATTAATCGAAGACAGTCCTGTGTGTGGGGAAGGTCGACAATGCACTCTGCATGGTTCCGTCATATTCATTTTGATACATTTTTATTTGTCGTTCATAATAAACTTCCTAGACAAAATGCGTAAAACTAGTTGGAAGTACATTGTTTTTACTTCTAGCTTACTGGCCCTAGGCGAGCACTCTAAGCTAAACCAAATCTTAACGTATGTCTTTCGACTTAACCTGCAATTCCATATGATTAGTGATTAAATAATTCAATTAAACATTGCAAAGTAAAATTAAGAAAAATGTGGAAGAAAAAACTTAAGAACAGAACTGCATGGTTCCGTGCGTCAAATGATATTTCAATCAAACGAATGTCCAGCACCACTTGATGGAGTTAGCAAAATTACCATGGTGTGGGTAGATTTAATTCAACATTACAAAGCAGTTTTCGGCTTTCAAAACTGGTACTTCACTTCATTGTTGCGTGTTGCCATCATAATAATTTTCTGAATAGCATGATAAACAAAAAAGGCAAAACACGCGCTAGAGATCTCTCGATCCTCTGCCCTAGACTCTAACTTCCTCTAACTCAGGATGTATGCCCAGAAGGAAGCAAGCGAGTTTTTGAACTTGGTCCAATTGTCTCGTCACGGAGTCGTCGTCCTGACGATGTTGCGTTTAAGATCTGAAGCACGAATATTGGAGACATTCTTTCCACATGCTCAAACAATCTATTCATTCTTTTCTGTTCGGCGAAACAATGAACGCTGTGTTTCAGACGTACTGCTGTGATTCTCATCTTATCCCGGCGAGTAACTCAGACAACAGGACGAAGAAATCTCATCTCGGCAGCTTGTATTCGCCATCTTATTGTCATAACCCAAATGTCATGGCCATAAGAACAGTTGAAAACCGATAACTTGGCCCTGACACCAAGTTTGGCCTTTCTGATTACAGATCTTCCAAGCGTTAGCTATGTTTTAATTTTCATTTTAATTTGTTTAATTTTTTTTATAAAATTGACCCTTGGAAATTACCCAAAACAATTCTCGGCGCCAAAGTTATCGCACTCGTGCCATTATGTGGTATTTTGATATGGTTTCCTTGAAAGATTAACCTCTGAGATATTTTAGTGACAATGAGCATTGGTGACGTGTAAATGAAATTCTTTGCGACCTAGCAAAAGCAATGGTAGCAACCAGTATAGGGACTTGTGCGGCTTAACATGGCACCAATCGTCACACGGTTTCTAACAGCTCTGACTAAGGCTTGTTGTGCCTCACTTCCGCCCAATTAGCGTGTCCGTTCTTCTTTAATTGATAGGATGAACAGAGCTGATCTATAGGAGAGAAAGCTCGTAGGCCGTAAGAAAGGCCAGTAATTTATAAAAGGTCTAAGCTCTACATTTCATCGTAGACGTTACCCTACATTCCACTCCCAGTTGCCAATCCCAAGCGGTTATTTGCTCTTTATTCCGGAGATTGGTTCGATCATATCGATGGCATGGACAACAACGCTCCAGCAAAGAGAGTCTTCGAATGTGAGCCTTCTGGGTCGAGAAGGAGAGGAAGACCGAACGTCCGGTACAGACATCAAGTCATAGCAGATACAAGACAGCTTGGTCTTGATGACTGGAAGCAGGCTGTCAATGACCGTCAGCGATGGAAAGCAGCTATTGCTCAGGCTCGGACCCTACACTCTAGATTCAGTCCATTTTAGCTTCCTCAAACAAGGAGACTCAGGTTTGAAGACGTTCTTAGCTCTAGTCTTGGTGTTCATGCGCTCAATGTGCAGTGCAGTCGACGAATGTACGGACTATGTACATCAACTTCGTGTCTGTCTTTTCTCGTCCATTCACCTTTCTCGCAAGTCCCTTTTCGCGCAGTGTCGTCGTTGAGGTTCCGTCCGTTCATCCGAGGCTGCTTGCTCTTCCGTAACCCATTTTTTTTTCTGTGGGTGGGTTGTTAGCCCTCCACACAATCGCAGGGGAAACGTTGCATGCATTGGTTCACATCACAACAAGCTAGCCAGGGCGCGCCGCTTGGAGGCTGCATGTCAACTTGATCTATGCATCGACAAGGATCGTTGCTGACATCCCGCCAAGTTGAAAGCGATCAGCAACTTTGCCCTGCGAGCATAGACCCAGGTAGGATACAAAAATCCGACGGAAGACCCAAGGCACAGCTCTGCTCATAGTCCACTTTAGGTTCCATATAGAAGGAGAAGTAGCTCGCAGTTATCACCAGTCGACAAGGATGATCTTGTGTCGGATTTCCATTTGGCGTTCAAAATTTCACATAGAATGCTTTCAAGATTTGGAGATTAAGCCACTGGGCAGCGGTCACTACTCTTCAGAAGATGCAAGGACTCTGATAAATTCCTTCAAATCCACCTTTAAACACAACGTGTGTTGCCAACGAAAATTCGCATTCGATTAAGTCATAAAATGGAACAGAACGCTAGTGACTACAACTATGCACATAAGCTGAAGGTGGCCGGTGCCTGAATATACTAGAAAAATCCAACAATATAGCTTACTTACCCAGACGACCCCTTCAATGAATTCCTCAGGCGTGTCCTAAGCACTGTGCCCTTTTGCTTTTGCTGTTGAACACAAAACTGCCGTGCCTCTGTGACAATTCATGTAATTTCCAATTAAATTGTCATCCACAGAGCTCAAGTGGCTACTTGCTCGATCTAATTGCTGGTCCCCCCTTAATTACATGCTCGCTGGATAGAAACTTGTCGAGAAGATGTGACGACGCACCGTCCACCGCAAGTGAGGTAATTAAAGCGATCCATGACTGCGTCCAGGTGCTGGCAAATGTTTAAGGTGCCCTCCGCACCTTCAGTTCTCTCCACAGAAGTTGATAGACATTTTGATTCAGCCTTCTCGGCCAGACATGGAAACTTTTTGTCTGGACTCGGTTTCGCAGCCTCCCAACAGCGTCTCGGAGGAGTCGTCGTTGCCTGCGCACCAGCATACCACACTTAAATGGTTTGCAAACAATTACACCCGTAACCTTGACGAGCCGCACTCAGCAGGGATTACTTTTTAATCATCAACTTTTTTCCCACCCACCCGGCGGACCACACGCACCGAGGGCGGGTGAAAGAAAAATACCCAAACATCCCAAGGATACTGGGGATATTCGTCAATCCAAGGGAAACCGAATGATTCCAGGGAAGAGCATTTCAATTTCACTGCGAAACCTTTCGGCAGCCCCCGCAGACGGCCACCGCAGGAGAGAGAAATTCCACCGAGCCGAGGGCGTGTGTGCCTGCCTGCCTGCCTCCTTTGAATTCATTACCTTGCGGATACTTTCTTATGCAAATTCCCTTTATCTGCCCGGATTCGTCTAATGTATGCCATTCAATCCCGATCACATCACTCGGCAAGCTGATCATTAAAAATGAATTCATGGGGGGAAAAAATTGACTTTAGAAGATAATAAATAATCCATTTGCATAGGCGAGCGCTGCGCCAGGGTTGCGGCACGGGGCTGCCGACACAAGACGGAAACAAAACCCCAAATCACCTGTGAGCCGTGCCCCGGCGCCCCCAACACACCGACCGAGGTAATCACACTATTAAACTCGCATTTCACGCGCACCCATGTAGTCGTCACGCAAACGACAGGACGCGTGTGTGTGTGCGGAATTAAAGGATTCCGCCGGTAAAATCTGATTAAACGCTTCGACCGCGTCGAACAACGAACCGACGAGTAGGCGGCGCACCGCACACAGGCTCTATGGAAAAATGATTTCAATTTAAATACCGTTCAAGGATGTCCACAGCGAACCCTTTCGCACACAATGTCGAGCTTGTCATCGGCTCGCACAGGGATACACATAAATCGCCGCTTGTCATGGCTGCAGCGCAGTGACTCCGGGCCCTTCTCTTCCGCCCTTCTCGACTTAATTACGTTGCCCGACCGGCACCCACATAGAGTCACGTGAACGCAGATGTTTCGCACGTAAGACGTAAAAATTTGAGAAACTTCTTATCGCAACCGCACTGTGTACCCTGTTGCCGTCACTATCACCGCCAGCAGGACGAGGACGGCCGCAGCCAGCATCACTCGGAGAAGGATAAACAGTTTGTGTGTGTTTCTTGGCGTAAAACTTATTTGATTATTCACTGGGGTGTAATAAATTATATCCTTGGGCGCTTAATAAAAACACCGAAGCCAGCCAGCCAACAGAACTGCCCACTACGACGAAGGGATGAAGGCCAGCACAGGACGAAGAAAAGGAAAAAAAACCCAAAAATAGCACCAGTCTCTCGGAAGGAACGAACGAACCGACGCGACGACGCACACATCCCCGCCGAGGAGCAAACAGGAACTTTTATGTGAAAAAGTTTCACATCCTCCAGGAGGGCACACTCGCCCCACTTGGCCCACACCCAGTCCATGAATATGATATTTAAAATGTCTTGCGATATTCGAAGGGTGCAGGGATCCGTCCGCCCCGCTGAAAGGGACCAGAATACCACTGCTATTCACACAGTTGTCAAATATGTGCTGATATTCAAAAGTTTTCACATTAAAGAACATTATGGCCATGATATCCCTATCGTCCGCTGCGTGTCCCTCGCCTGGTGTCTGCAGGTTCCTCGGCGACGGTGACGTGAAAGGCGGATGGAGGGTGGGCCATGGCCGCATACATTCTCGCCGAAATGAATTCGAGGAGCGCTCGAATTGTGGCACGTAGCCGACTGAAAGTGGTGGGGCGGCAACAATGATTAGTGTTCGGATGACAAAGCCGAGGAGCGTGGAGGCGTCCCTGCGAAGAGGTTCGCGATGGTGTTTGACACAAAATGTATTCGCCCCCTTTTGTCCTGTGTGCGGTGCGAAATGACGGCAACATTGTGAACAAATGGAGCGATAGTACGTAATATGAGCGCGCAAGTGATCATTAGCGCGGAATGGGGGGACATTAAAATATGTGCGCCCAGAGAGTGAGAGAGGGAGCGGGAATGACTGAAGGTTGGAATAATTTTATTGCTTCGAGAATATGTTTGCTGGGAGGTGGATGGGAGCAGGGGAGGTTGCGGTAGGATGGGTGTGATTGTGAGTCCTTGATGTTTTGAGGAACCTCAATTTCATCTTGCGGTGGGTAGCTGAGTGATGGACGCTGATGGCCTTTGTTTGAATGACGTCTTGTGGAAGAACTTGCACTGCAGCAGTCTGAAGTTGTCTTTCTTCTTATTCGGCTGACGCTACGATCATTGCTTAGTTATCATATATGGGTGGTGCTACAGCTCGTATAGGGCCACGGCGTAGCTTCTCAGTAACCACTGGTGTAGCGCGTTCTACTGTTCTCTCACGAGTGGAAGGGACCTACAGTGTTATGCCGAATCCGAACGGCCCAGTTTGAGAAGCTTTTTCTAGACAGACTTGAAAGAGGTGGGGCCGTGAATATTTTTGTTTTTTCGCACAGAGCAGGAATAGAACCTACGACGTCGACGTTGGGATCGACGCACATACCCACAACGATACGGGCCACCACTTAGTTAACATGCCGCTACAAGAAGCATATTCTTCCTCTCGTCTCGAACTTCATGCATTCAGCTGACTAGCGGGGCCTTTCCAACAGGTCAAACCAAAGGGGACGAAGTCTTCCTTTATCGCGCTCCGAATAAGAATCGAAGTTTTTCTGATCGGAGTTTTGTTGCCTATGCTTGCTCTGCTTGGCCTTGTCCAATTGAAGCTCGAATATGTTTGACTATACCGACGTCGCCGCGTAGTCCATACAGTTGGTCGTTCAATTTCCTCGTCAAATCACGTCAGAAACGGATCTGGCGTTGAAGGAAGGTAAATCGAAGCATATGCAACATCTTGGGAGAAGGTTACAATCCGCAGTTCGTAGTAGATTAGGTCGTCCTACCTCGCCCAACCCGCCGACTTGGAGAAGGCGTTCGACACCGCTTGGTTGAAGGGCCTCTTCCCTAGCTTTCAATCCGTGCATCAAATTAAACATTATCGGATATGAACAGTCTTTGTCTTCTGAATATTGAAGCAATTCGTGACGGCAATGAGAAATACGGATGGTCATTAGGTTCTCATCCATCTTTGGTCCTGCTTGCGTTGCAGCGACATTAGTCTAGTCTAGTCAGGCGTCTACGGGTTCAACGCCTAAGATGGCTCGACCATGTTGAGCGCATGGACAACACTACTTCAGTCCGAAGAGTCTTCGAAACCGAACCGGTGGGACAACGCAATAGAGGATGTCCACGACGCCGATGACGCACTCAAGTGGAGAAGGACCTCAATCAACTTGGAGTCCGAAATTAAAGGCAGCTGGCTAAGCATCGTGCCAGCTGGAGAGGCTTGTTGGCTAAGGCCCAGGTTCATCCTGGACTGTAGCGCCATAAGAAGAAGAAGAAGGATGTTCTCACCAATAAATAAGTTTCCAAAGATAAAGGGTCTTTGTCCTCTAAAAATGCCAACTCTGAATCTTACAACATCCTGCTCCTTCTTCCACACAAAACAAATTCTGTAAAGTCTGTAGCAAAGCTACGCAATTTTTCCACTCATTCCAGGTGCGCCATCAATGCAAATGTATATCATTTTGTGTCAAAACATGAATGTTCTTTGGTTTGCGGCTTAAAGCAAAATGCGAATTTTGTTAACGCCAATGAATAATATTTGCACTTTTTTATTGATGGATCTGACCGCTAATATCAACTACCATCCATTTTGCAATAGTATGCCGTGAGATTGAAATACTGCCGACTTAGATTTGGCATTCTTTGACGGCTACCTTAACAATTTCTTCATTTTAAAAGTACCCTTTTTAAGAAATTTCATAAGTTGTTTTGACCATGGATTCAAGCTAGTCACGTCTTTTAACGAAATTAATGAGAAGGTTGAACAAGTCTTTTTTTTAGACGGGGCCTAGCTTCTCAGCAACCACATGTCTCGTGCGTACGATTCTTCTTTCACGAGTGGAAGGACCTACAGTTTTATGCCGACACCGAACGGCCAAGTTTGAGAAGCTTTTTCTAGAGAGGATTACTGTTTCAGCAGTCAGTGAGTCGAAGGAGGTGGGGTCGTTTTTTTTTGTTTGTCGTGCAATCCAGGGATTGAGCCTAGACCTCATTGTGTGTGAGTAGACGCACATACCCACAACGCCAAGGCTGCTTTATTGCTCTTTCAAAATAAGTTTTTTTCGGGCTTAAGAGGACCGCCCCCGTTATCGATTCCAAATTTGTACGATTTGCAAACCTCTGGTATATGAACATACATAATTTTTTAGGCTTGTAACCTTGCATGCACCTATTTGAAGACTTAGAAAAGAAGAGACAAATTGTACATAATGTTTTTTTTTGGTGTTGTTTCTTGTCATCAGACAAAAGCATTTCTTTTCGGCGTCGCATGTAATTTCCGCTCATTGGAACATCTGAAACCAAAAATTGAAACAGGATTGGAAAGAGTACATGTTTGGCTCTGGTATGAACTAGGACTATTAATTTCGCACAAAATTTTAAAAAGTTGCGGACCTGAATTTTTGAAAACCGTGTTATTTTTCAGCCACAAATAAAATTAAAAAGTAAAGAAGATCTTATTTGACCTTATTTGATTTATCCTAGCTTATACCGTAGCTATATATTTAAAGAATAGGATTAATAGTTTTTTAGTAACCTCATGCGCCAGTTGTAAAAACACTATTTCAAGAGAAACGCGTTTAAAGTTTTGAGAAACAAATTTTTGGGTATAAGTTGCCTACCATAAATCGGATATATCTTCAAGAGTTTTTGAAATGTTCACATAAAGGACCATTCTTGAACAGTTATAGGTTCGAATAAAATAAAAAATTTGATTTTTTGAAAGCAAGAATAAGGGGTGTGTGGTGGCCCGTGGCGTTGTGGGTATGTGCGTCGACCCCAACCTCGATGTTGTAGGTTCGATTCCTGCTCTTAGCGACAAAAATAATTTTCACGACCCCACCTCTTTCGGGTCACTGACAATGCTCAAAGAGTATTTCCTGTCTTGAAAAGCCGGATTCAGCATTAGACTGTAGTTCCCTTCCACTTGTGAGAGAACAATAGCACGCACAACACGAGTGGTTGCTGAGAAGATAGGCCCTGGCCCCCTACGGGCTGTAGCGCCACCCATATAAGAATAAGGGGTCCCTTTAAATGCCTTGTTTTCAATGCAACAATTACATACACGTATGCTTACTCAAATGAGGCGTGCCCTCTATACTTTGGGAGGAAATTTAAAAAAATTTCTTGCGTGGCCCATTTAAAACGTGGAGTCTGCATCTATAACACACTGAAAGTTGGTTGTGGAAAATGGCATGTGAAAAAGGCGGTAACCTTCCCCGGTCTTTGACATCCAAAATAGTCTTCAACAGAGAGCGGCTAGTTCACCAAAGTTTTTCTCAGTATTTGCTATCTATCTTAGCAGTTAATGTCCCATGCCGCACTCGTGTACGTCGACGATACGAAGTATCGCACAGATCAGGTCTGAAAGTCGAAGTATGGAGTTTGATTATCAATCTGCTGCATGGCCATCACCCGGACGATTATGGCGTACCTACGGTTGTCCACTGTAGTTCAACTAGAGTACTTCCTAGATGAAAATGATGAGGTTGTTAGAGAGACAGTGTTTTCAAACCTTGAACAGGATCCACCCCGAATGGTTATTATTGTCTATTTAAAACTAATTTTAAAAAGGCTACAATTAAGAAAGCTGACGGACAGAAGTGGTAAGTCAATCATGCAGTAAAGCTGTAAATGTAACGCTTGGGCAACCCCTTCTTTGATGTTTTAACGCTCCACTCCGTTGACTAGCTACCTTCCACTTGGTCATGCTTGAATCTAGAAGTGGTCACATTCAACTTACACAATATTTTTTGCTTTGCATCAAGATTATCCTTTGTGAAGCATTGCATAAATTTTCAAGAAACCAAGTTTATTTTTCGTTCACAGAAATAGTCAGAAAATTATTAGCACTATCATGCTAAAATGGATGAGTAATAGGATTTGATGCAAGAAGATGACAAGAGGATAGCGAGCTCTTTGTAAACTAAATGCTCACAGTTCGTTCGAATGTTTGAGGATAAGTAGAACACATGTCCCAAAGAGTAGAAAATACCAGTGCTCAACTACATTTTGAGAAAGCAGACATTTACTTGGAATTCCCACGTAAGCAAACACATTTAATTATTCAAAATGTATCGTTAAATAGTACCAGTCGAAATAAGGTCTATTGTCAAAGTGGTTCATTCTTGTGGGTTTCAGCTCCTTTACCATGTCCACGCCCAAGTCTTGCTCTGATTCTGAAATTGATGCAAAAAGAAATCAAACAAGAAGTTCACATACGATTAAACATTATCGATTACCTAATAATTGTGGTTTTCCCATGAATGGAGGAAGCAGAAATCTGAGAAGCCCTGCAGAAATGACCAGGTGTACAGTACATACACTTAGTTCACACAATTCGCATGCATGGTAATTCAGAAGAATGCAGTAAGGAGCTTACGCTACACCATCTGTCCGATAGGCTTCTATCGGAAGGTTTACTTCATTTCGATATATTCTGTAGGAAATTTGGAATTTTTGTATGTAAATAGTTTTGGGAAGCACACGTATTTGCAGACACGGCTCATAGTTTATCACAGAATCGAGAGAAATTTATCTCCGCATGGCATGTGCGTTTGAATGTCGAATTTTAACACAATTGACAGTACCGAGATATCAGTTTTAAGAGGATGACCGACGAATTTATTATCTCAACCTTCTCTGTTCTGCTCTTGGGATTTTCTTCTGAGCACTAATTACTCATGCAGAAGTTCACACAAGATTCGTTTATAATGTGAGAGTGTTTTTTTTGTCGATTTTATTTGTCCACTGCCTCGATTCCCACTCAATTGACGGAGTGAATGGTAAGTTAAAATGAATCGAGGAAGGCGAATATTTTTTTCGTTTTAACGCCTTTACTGCCCTACCGTAGCCTTTGTGACGAAATGAAGAAGAAGGTGTCAACCAATCTTACTTTTAACTTACTTAAGGTGGCGCTACAGTCCGGGGTGGACCTGTGCCTCAACCAACAAGCGTCTCCAGCCAGCTCGATCTTTAACTAGCTGTCTCCAGCTTCGCACGCATAGTTGGTTGAGGTCCCTTTCCACTTGTGCGCGCCACCTGAGTCGCGGTCCCTCGGGGGTGGATTCGAAGACTTTTCCGGTCGGAGAATTGGTTTCCATCCGCTCTACATGACCTAGCCATCTCAATCGTTGCATCTTCACTCTTCTGGCTAAGTCGATGTCGCTGAACAGCCCAATTTAAAGGAATATTATTATCCTGTGATGGCACATTTTGCTAATTGTTCCAGTGACCTAGTAAATAACATAGACTTAAAGGTGAGGGGCTCACAGACCTATACCATATTTATGTGCAACGATGACAAAACCGCAGAGATATAACTAAGGATCACCCTAGCCAATCGCTGCGTCTTTGGGCTTTGGAACTAGTTGTGGAAAAAGTCTCCCTCTCTTAAAATCAAGATATATTCATGCAAGATATCGCAAAGGTACACTCCTGCTATATGATGCAGAGGACACCAACGAAACGGACGATCAGCCTGCAGCCCAAACAGTTACGGAGGCCTTTATCTGGTCCAGCAAATCCTCTCAGATTGTCATGCCACCCAGAGCGAGAGGACACCAATGTTCCGGAAAGTCTTCGACTCCAACCCCTTCGCGACAACCCTCGTACCCCAGAACTACTGACCCCAACTAACACTCACTTGCGTACTTCCCAGCCGAATAAGATGACACATCGGCCAACGAATAGAGGCCACATTTCGCACCGAAGGACCAATAACGACCACGACCACAGTAAGAGATAAAAAGCAAAGACAATCGCACAGTTGGCGTCAAATTCATCCCTCAAGAGAAACCTCGAAATCCCATAGTCACACCGTGTGTTTCATTAGATCTGCGGCATATTAGGTTTCCAAGCGGTTGCTGCAAAAGTCCTTGGCTAGCCTTAAATTGCCGAGCCTATATAACTATGTCTCAACTTGGTTGGATAATTGAACAATCTTGGTGTCTGGTTTAAAAAGGAACTTTGAGGGTGCATCGCGCTGGTTCTTAGTGCTTTTGAATGAAAGATTCTTCGTCGGAAATGTGGTCCTGTTTGCGAGGAAGGTGAATGGAGTAGGAGACATAAAAGCATATTCTACGAGCTGTACTGATTTGGGAACGTATTCAGGAAGGAAAAATTCAGCAGAAGCAGACTCGGCCACATTGACCGCGGGAACACACATGCTACAGAAAAGACGGTCTCAGAGTGCGAGATCCTGGTACGAGAAGGAGAGACTGACCGAATATCCACTATCCAGCATAAAGACTAAGTCATCCCGGACCGCGGACCTTCGCGGCTAGTTGGCCTGATAAGTATAATGCGGATGAGTTGGATTTGGAAGCGTCTACCAAGACAATCGTATGAAACAAAATATTACATGAAATAATGAAAAACATTTCCCAGCATAAATTTGTTCACTACCTATACAAAAGAGTTGGCATTCGGCGTCGTGAAAAATCTGGCTTCCTTGAACGTGTCTGGTTCGTATTAGCTCTCCCTACCGAAGGTGTACTGTATATCAATACGAATTTTGGTCCTTCGAGCTGGATTTGAAGCAGACTGCTAGACTTAAAGGATCCTAGGTGACTGTGTCGCCTTTCAGTCAGCCCCAAAAACGAAAAGTTGAATAGCACTCATTCGGAAAAGGATTGGCTGCAAGTGGAATCTATCTATCTCGGAAATTGCTGCTGACACTTGTAACAACGATGGTCTCACTGTAGAAACAAATTTCCCACAAAGGACATAGTTCACCACGACACTGATACCGCTTTGACCTAAGTGAACCACACCGGACTGCTCGTCAGGATACCCAATTTCGTCCTCTCATCAGCCAATGTCTCCACGGCAGCATTATTTTCTGCTGTAACCCACTCCACAAGAGACCATGAGCAGCCTCACAACACACACGATTTAATGCTAAAAATCGTAATATTTCAGAACATCTTACTCGGCCTTAAAGACCAGAGCTAACGGAATAAAGAAAGAAATCCCATCATTACTACTTCATTTGGCCGGGGTTTTATGAGCCATCGCCGTCCACTTTACGTCCCAACACACTCACCGTGCACCCGGGCTTGTGCGAGTAACCTCTTCACCTTTAAGACTCACTCACCTACCCAGTTCCCACATCGACGGTTTATGCACGGCATCGTCAATGCTAACCACCTTGTAATGATAATGAAAAATTCAACATATTACCCAACGATATCCTTGCAGCGCCCACAATCCTTCCGTCTCCCCAATGGCCAAGCGCACACACCAACGCCGTCGCACGGCACCGAGAGAGAAAAAAAAAACACGCAAAACGAATGAAAAAATCAACTCACCATACATTTTCGATTGAATGTGGAATTTTATGCTAAAATAAGTGTATCCTGCAGGATGTGTGCGTGTGTGTGAGAGAGGAGGAAGGAAAGCAGCCGCCTTGAATGGGGATGTTCGAATTACCATTTTATAACAACCAAGCCGTGAAATTGAGTTAAGACGGCATTAAAAAAAGCTCTAAGACGATTATTACCAGATAAAAGGAGCGAATAAAAGTTTAAAGGACAAAGGAATAATGACATGGCAGTTAAGGTTTAAAGTTACGACACGGGAAAGATTCTGGCGAGAGTGCTGGTCGTCCTGCTCGGCGACCAGATGGGCATGTACGGAAATGGCAAAACTTTGCCCATATTATTATTTCAATTATTGTGAACAGGTCATAATGGAGGTGGAGGGGGAGCTCGTCTGGCTCAGTTGACTGGTGCTGCACGGCAAGATGGAATGAGGAAGCTGCTGCACTGGGTGGCGATGTAAAGGGTATTCGGGATTAAGTGATGGCAGCTTTAATAGACGCCTTTTTGGTAGAGTCTAGGGTGGACATACGCCGAACCAATTGTGTAACATGCTTGTTCCGAAACAGATGACTGCAGGTGTGTTGACGATGGAACCTTACTCTCTTGAACTACGTCTATTCTAGTGATGAACCGGAAGCCCAGGACTCCTGAATGTCATCACGAACATTGTAGCATAGAAAAATAAATATGTTACTAATAATAATATGGGTGGCGCTACAGCCCGTAGGGGGCCAGGGCCTAGCTTCTCAGCAACTACTCGTGTTGTGCGTGCTATTGTTCACACACGAGTGAAAGGGACCTACAGTTTTATGCCGAATCCGAACGGCCAAGTTTGAGAAGCTTTTTCTAGACAGGAAATACTCTTTGAGCATTGTCAGTGACTCGAAAGAGGTGGGGCCGTGAAAGTTATTTCTGTCGCTCAGAGCTGGATTCGAACCTGCGACGTCGAGGTTGGGGTCGACGCACATACCCACAACGCCACGGGCCACCACGCAAATATGTTAGATTAAGCAAATTTCATCAGTTTTGTCTCTGTTGCTGAGCCAACTTTCTCAACCTTACTCTTAGGCCTAGATGTATTCTCAAATTGTTATGAAGCAGTATTCTTGTGCACCCATCCATAAGGGCAGGAAATGTCATACGGAGCAGCTGCTAAACACATGAAAAAGTCAAAAGCATTTGTTAGCAAGTGGGTGTACCTTTATTTCCAAGTTAAAAATGTTAATGATTTGCTGAATCGTAGGTCTAAGTCGAGGACAACAAAAAGCAGGACAACATGAGGACAAGTAATTTTACGTGAAAGTGTTCAAAATGTTGTGTTGCGATTTGATACGAAGACGTTTACTGCCATTTCCATAAGCATTCTTGGCCGAATTTCGTCTACACCAGCGGATTTGCCCCCTTTTAGCGATTCAATAGCTAAAATGACTTCCTTCCTGACTATGGGTCTGCCCCCCTTAGCGCCGTGTTCAGGATGGAGCAGCTTCGAAAAGTGCTCGCTCCATCTGCGTAAAATATTCCCCCTCATTGGAATTTTGAATGCAACACACCATCTTTGACTCCTTCGCCTGAGTGTGTGTGTTTGAGTTCTTCGCGCCTTAGTGTACCGGTCAAAAGAAGCAGATTTCCCCAAGATACTTCAGTCTCTGTAGGTCATCTTCTGCTCTCTATGATGGCTGATTTACATTCGGCTGTTTTAGGCCCAAGCCGTTTCATCCCCTTAACAACCCGTCAAGAGGTAATGACATGAACTGCCTGCCAGCCTGAAGCTTGTGAGTAATCCCACATAATAACGCAGTCCTCTGTTAGTCTGGCGTTTGTGATAACTCCCGAAATCAAGGGACAAGGAAGACAGAAGTAAGAGCCCTTTGGTTCTATACTTCTGATAGCGGCAATCCATACGAACCAGTGTATCAGGTTGGCTTTGATATCGCCGTAACAACTGCTGCTGTGAACAAACTGATTTGGAAATTTAGAAAAAGCATTGGTCCACGCAAAGAATCCTGTGGTACACCATTAATATCCACGAGACTGGTAACAGGCGCCCTTCTGTGCTCTAGACAACTGAAAATATCATGAACATTGCCAAACAAAATGCAAGCGCTTCTCTGGACGATCTTAAAATTTAATGAAAATTGCCATTTGAAATTGCAGCACAGTTGAGGGTTCTCTTTGATTCGACTTCACAAGAAAAGCGCCACAAACGAGCCTCCCAATCAGACCCATTTTCATGTTCCAATCAACAGAATCGCAGTCCCGCATGAAGTCACTCCCAACGTCTACCACGCTCGCATATCTCGCCGGACAAAGACATCGAATCTCTCTCTCTCTCTCTTTCACAATTCTCAAAGCATGCAGCCCTTCACGTAATTCCCAACCTGAATAGCTCTCAGCATCCATTCTTTCACTGACATTCAGTGCACTTATCTCTAAACGACTTTAATCAGCCTCCACCCGTCGTCCATGCATGGATTTGCTTCGAACCCCAGCGCAATCCGTTCCGTTCCAATCAAAAGGACTCAGCATACAAAAAACGAAGAAAAAACCGAATAACAGGATAGAAGGACAAATAGAAGAACACAACGACGAACACAAAAAAAAATCGAATACAACTCTCAGAATCGAGATCTCTTTTTAATTGGACTCAAAGAATGGGTTCGTTGTAGCTACACTGGCACATTGTCTGTGTGCCCGGGTGGCCACAGGATGTGCTTGCGCGTCGCTCTGCATACATGTCTTGTAAGCTCTGTTCATCATCGTGAAAGCAAAAAAGAGATTATCTGGATTCGAGGGATGTTACAAGGACAACACACAAAAAAAAAAACCGAAACCCCACCCCTCCTCCGACGAACCGAATGACATACAATTAAACGAAATCGGTTTCGGTTCTATCGTCCTCCCACATCCCGGATACGGTCATAAGCTCAAAGCCCCACCCCGCCACCCCTCCTCGACGGATGCAAACAACAGAAAAAAGTACGGACCATTATACGAGGACAACCAGATATTCCTTGTCCTGGATTCCGTTGTGTTTCGAGGGTTTTACGTATCCTGTAAATTTATTCATCAAACGACAAAGGGTTCGTCCTCGACGAGAATGTCCTTCCAATTAAAATGGCATTAAAACTACTTGGGCGGTGGTGAGGTGGATTGCTGAGCCACCTCCGACTGTGTGTGTGTATTTTTCGACCTTTTTTTTTCCCCGAGAGTGCCCCCCGGTCGGGTGAGGTCCCCGACCGACGCACGACACACTTCCGTCAGATTAATATCCTTATCAGATGCGAATGTCATCATGTCGGCGAGTCTACAGAAACAATGTCACGAAAATTAGCCCGCAGTCTGTTCGTCGTTGCGTTGGGTCTGAGTGCCTGAGCGGCCGAGCGCCACACCTAGTCGCTAGACAGAGTGCTTTGCTTTCCTGTCATGTTGCCGCTGCCTTCAAGATTAATTACCCTCCATCTATTGACGGGTTAATGTGTTTTTCATACGCCCGTCGAGGCCGCTTATATTCGACGTTCCGCATGTCGTGGCATTTGTCATTTTTACTCAGCGCCATGTACGTGCGCACTCCGGCGAGTGTATAATTAGACGGAAAAAATGTATTCCTCTCTTGCCAATTTGTTTTTGTCGTTTTCGTTGTTTCCTCGCCGTCTCGTGGAGTATGCATGCACGGGGCGCCTTGGAACGAGGTTAATAGGCGAGTTGGCAGGAAGGAAGATGACTGTGGTATGCACGCGCTCTGGTAATGATAATGTCAAGTGGTAAGAGAATTATTATCGCTGGAGAATGTTGTTTTTGAGTGCCTTCGTTGAACGGGTAACGGCCGCTGGCATAAGGGCCGCGCTGTCAAACTGCAGTAGATAGGGTGTTCGAGTGCGCCAGTGAAGATGGATTTTTATGCGATCGCGGGAAGGTTAATCCTGGTTTCGTGACGCGCCGCAAAGTTGTTAAATGCCTTTGAAATGCGTTTGCAAAATTGACGAGGGAGGGAGGCGTATGTTAAGTCAAACAGGAACGATATGGCGCCGAAGACATCCGGTGGTCGGGAAATAGGAAGCTGCTACTCGGACCGATCTTGAAACGATGGTTGCGAGAGTAGCTTTGTTCCACCATGGGACCAACGATCTTGATTACAAGTAGGTTCAAATTAAGCTCTGGGTATGTAGAGCAGGTTGTTATACAGATCTTACTTCCTTACTTAAGGTGGCGCTACAGTCCAGGGTGGACCTGGGCCTCAACCAACAAGCGTCTCCAGCCAGCTCGATCTCTAGCTAGCTGTCTCCAGTTTCGCACGCATAGTTGGTTGAGGTCCCTTTCCACTTGCGTGCGCCACCTGAGTCGCGGTCTTCCTCTACTGCGCCATCTCTCTGGGGTGGACTCGAAGACTTTTCGGGCCGGAGCATTGGTTTCCATCCGCTCTACATGACCTAGCCATCTCAATTGTTGGATCTTCACTCTTCTGGCTAAGTCGATGCCGCTGAACAGCCCGTATAGTTCGTCGTTATATCTCCTCCTCCACTCACCATCTATGCAGACGGGACCGAAAATCACACGAAGAATTTTCCTCTCGAAGCAACCAAGACCTGCTTCATCCGCTTTTGACAGAGTCCATGCCTACGCGCCATATAGCAGGACTGGGACGATTAAGGTCTTGTAAAGCGTTACCTTGGTTGTTCGAGAGAGTGCTTTGTTTACCAATTGCTTTCTTAGCCCAAAGAAGCACCGATTGGCAAGAGTTATTATTCGTTTGATTTCAGCGCTGGTGTCGTTGTCTGAGTTGATAGCGGCTCCTAGGTAGACAAAGTTTCTGAGCACTTCAAAGTTGTATCTGTCTGCTGTGACTTTCTGACCGAAACGTCGGTGTTGGGTGTCCTTTCTCGTTGTCAGCATATAGTTGGTCTTAACCTCGTTCACCGCTAAGCCCATCTTCGCGGCCTCCGTTGCAATACTCACGCTGCGTTTTTCCGATAATGTCAATATCGTCGGCATATGCGAGTGTTGAACGGACTTCTGAAAGATTGTTTCTCTGGTGTTGGCGTTCGAGTTTTGAACAATTCTTTCAAGAACGATGTTGAAAAAGTCGCATGACCTTGTCCCTTGATCCTTTTTTGACATCAAAGGTCTCGGTCCTTGATTGAGCAGCGTGCATTCTCCATCATCATACTACACAAACGGACGAGTTTGGTAGGGATGCCAAAACTAGACATTGCTCTGTATAGCTCGTTTTTATAGATGCTATCACACGCGGCCTTAAAATCGATGAAAAGGTGGTGGGTATCGATCTGTTGCTCCTGATATCAGAGTCGGGAAGATCGTCTCTTTCAAAAGAGCTGATATGTGATGTGTCGTTTGGAAGCGAAGCCGAGGCTTATTTCTGTATATTTTTGACAAAAATGACTTAATGTGTCTTGGAATAACTTAGCTTTGTACTTGCGACAAGGTCTCAACGCAGCTCGTAGAAGGTGCCCCTGGTCCACAGAAACCCGGTTTTAGTCCATTTGTCTCTTGCTGGGGAATGGCTTAGTACCATAAGACATACTTTAGCCCTAGAAACAACCAACCCCTCAGAGTGTCCGATTCTAAAGCCGCCAGAACACAAGTGGCGCCTCGTATATGATAGCGAATTTGGCTCGTATATTATGCTGCAATCGTCCCGTAGTGCCATGGATTTTCGAAAAGCATACATAACACATCCTCGTATGTACCCGTGCTCGTCCGTGAGCCGTAGGTATATAGAACTTTAAGTTTCCATTCCCCAGTCCAGAAACCCCTTTCGGTTTCGCTTACCTTGCCTTTCGGTTCCCTTGTCCAGAAACTTCTTCGGGTCCCTTGTCCAGAAAACCCTTTCAATTCCCTTGTCCAAAATCGCCTTCGGTTGGTAGAAAGCCGTTCTCTGTTGAATATTTTTATGATTTCATTAGCCACTAGAATCCATAGAAAAGACCCCTCCTTGGGTTTTCGCTCTGTACACCGTTGCCCGGTTGCTGGATGCAGCTTAGATCACCTAGGAAACTCAAAACTCTGTTTCGATTGCCTTCCGTATTATTCGCGACCGCATGCGATCAAGTCTCTCCAAATTGTATTTCCGAGCTGTTTCGTAGAGTATGTCTGAACAGCTATAAGTAATATCCGATGTGATTTTCTTCACTCGTCCTTTTCGTCTGCATTTTTCGGCCAATTTGAATGTATTTTCACCGTCAAGATACGTGGTGCTATAAATTACTAGTGCCAGGGAACTAAAGAGGATTTCGAAGCGTTGACAAGCGACTTATGCAGGCACAGGCGTCTGCACTTAGCCTCTGTCAATGAACTCCTACTCTCACCTCCCCGTGGTGAAATCCGGGAGCCGAGCACCTTCGACTGAAGATGGGGTACCCAACCCCCGTGGGACGTCATTGGCGGCTGCAAACGAGAGAGGGGGAGAGTGGATGAGTCTGTATCAGGGCTCATCTTCTCTACGGATGGCGGCGGAGGAGCTTATCATCAGATTAGCCAACGGCGACATCCAGAGCTACCTGGTACACCTCCTTTTAGAGCTACTCTGACATATTCGGAGCTCAGATCTAAAAGGATGCCTTCAAGGTCATATCGGGATTTTGGAGTAGAGTTGGCGGCGGAGGAACCCTATCGTGTAGGGTCAACGGCGGCACTCACAACCTCAGCGAGGTTACCGATACCGGAGTCATCCGGACCCTTCGCCCAAGGGTAAAATAAATGGGCCTGGCCTCTCAGCTGGGGGTTGTGCGTGGGGTTAACGCCCTCACCACGTAAAAAAAATTTTGTTCAGAGACGACTACTTGCCTCGGATACTGACCGATCTACTGTTGACGACCCCAGCAAACGAACAAATGACCATGCTTTTCGGTTCTGCACGTGGAATGTGAGGTCTCTTAACAGGCCACGTGCAGCCGAAGAACTCGCGGAGGCCCTTGACTGCTATAAAGCAGATATCACCGCCATCCAGGAAGTGCGATGGAATGGGCCGGGCAAGAAGAGGATGAAAAACTGCGACATCTACTACGGTGATTGCAGCAGAGAGAGTCGCTTATTTGGATGTGGATTTGTTGTTCGAGGCAGACTTAGGCAAAAAGTCTTAAGCTTTGACTGTAAAAGCGAACGCCTCATAACAATCCGCATCAAGGCTACATTCGGCAACATCAGCCTGATATGCGCCCACGCCCCGACAGAGGACAAAGATGATAGTAGCAAAGATGACTTCAATGATCTCCTAGAAAGAACATACGATCAATGCCCCAGCTTTGACACCAAGATCGTTCTAGGAGATTTCAATGCTAAGCTGGGTAAAGAAGAAATCTTTGCTAAAGTCATAGGGAAACACAGCCTACACGACACCACGTCCAGTAACGGACTAAGGCTGTTGGACTTTGTCATGGGACGTAACCTCTCTGTTGCTAGCACGCGGTTCCCACACCTCAACATCCATAAAGGGACATGGTGGTCCCCAGATCAGTCAACCGTCAACCAGATTGATCACGTTGCGATCGACGTCAGACACTCCTCCAGCATTCTCGATGTCCGAACTTTCCGAGGAGCCAATGTTGACTCGGACCATTTCCTTGTTGTAGCCAAGGTATGAATCAGGATATCACGAGAACAACGGAGTCGAGAACGAACACCACGGTTTGACGTCGCAAAGCTACAATCGCAGCGGACTGCCAGGATCTTTGCCGACCGAATCTCCCAGAAACTCTCTGTTAGTTCGACGCCGCCTGCACAAACCATCGAAGAAGAATGGAGTCGTTGTCAAGAAGCCATCAAAGAAGCTGCCACTGATGTGCTGGGTTTTACGACACCACCCAGAAGGAACCCATGGTTTGACGACGAGTGCAGGCAGGCACATGCAGCCAAACAGGAGGCCTACAAGGCAACGCTGCATCGAACAACGAGGGCTGTTCGTGAGCTCTACGAACAGAAGAGAAGGGAAGAGCACCGGCTTCTCAGAAGAAAAAAGAAAGATCATGAGAAGCGCGCGGTCGAGGAGATGGAGAGGTGTTATGGCAGGAATGACGTCCGAAAGTTTTATCAAAGGGTAAAACAATTATCCAATGGATATAAAACTCGGACAGAAGCCTGTCGGGATGGAAATGGACATCTGGTAGTAGAGTCGCAGTCGATACTGAGAATCTGGAAAGATCATTTCTGCAGACTGTTAAACGGCGATGAGGACCAAAATACCGCTGTCAGGCAGAATGTTCCACTCAATCTGGACGATGACAGACGTGAATACCGTCCCCCAGACTTAGACGAGGTCAAGGTAGCAATATCAAGACTGAAGTCTAACAAAGCTGCTGGAGCGGACGGTCTGCCCGCTGAAATATTTAAGGCAGCTGGAGATGATCTGGTTGGGCGCATGCACCAGCTCATCTGCAAGATATGGTCTGAGGAAAGCATGCCCGACGAGTGGAATCTCAGTATCGTTTGCCCGATCCACAAGAAAGGAGACCCCTTCAACTGCGCCAACTATCGAGGGATCAGTCTTCTTAACATCGCATATAAGATCTTCTCTGCCGTTTTGTGTACCCGCCTGAAGCCATTCATTAATAATCTGATAGGTCCATATCAGTGTGGCTTCAGGCCAGGAAAGTCCACAACAGACCAAATCTTCACACTACGGCAGATCCTGGAAAAGACCCAAGAAATGCAAATCGACACTCACCATCTGTTCGTCGATTTCAAGGCCGCATATGACAGCGTGCATAGAGACGAGCTATACAACGCCATGTATAGTTTTGACATTCCTGCCAAACTCGTCAGGCTGTGCAGGAAGACGATGGAGAACTCTCGCTGCTCCATCAAGGTCGGTAACGAACTCACCGAGACCTTCAATGTCAAAAAAGGTTTTAGACAAGGCGACGCGCTGTCATGTGATTTCTTTAACATCGTCCTGGAGAAGATCGTGCGAAACTCACACGCCAACACTAGAGGCACAATCTTCCAGAAGTCCGTGCAATTGTTGGCATACGCCGATGACATTGACGTGATTGGCAGAACTCAGCGAGCCGTCAGTGAGGCTTTTGCTAACATTGAGACGGAAGCGGCTAAAATGGGTCTGGCGGTGAATGAGGGCAAAACAAAGTATATGCTGTCCTCAAAAAAGGACATACAACATCGACGTCTTGGACAGAGCGTCACAATGGGCAGCTATAACTTCGAGGTAGTCAAGGACTTCACTTACCTCGGCTCCGGAGTAAATTGTACAAATAACATCAGTACCTAGATCAAGCGTAGGATAACTCTTGCCAACCGCTGTTTCTTCGGGCTCAAGAGGCAATTGAGTAATAGAGCCCTCTCTCGAAGAACCAAGTTGACTCTATATAAGACTCTGATCATCCCAGTCCTGCTATACGGCGCGGAGGCATGGACAATCTCGAAAGCGGATGAAGAAGTCCTTGGTCTCTTTGAGAGAAAAGTTCTACGCACGATCTTTGGTCCTGTTTGTGTTGACGGGTTCTGGAGGAGAAGATTCAATCACGAACTGTACGGCCTGTACAGCGACATGAGCCTAGTTAGGCGTCTACGGATCCAACGCCTACGGTGGCTAGGTCATGTAGAGCGTATGGACACCACAGCTCCGGCCCGAAGAATCTTCGAATCCGAACCTGTCGGGCAACGCAACAGAGGACGCCCGCGTTTAAGGTGGCGCACCCAAGTGGAGAAGGACCTCAACCAACTTGGTGTGCGAAACTGGAGACAGCTGGCCGGGGATCGCGCTAGTTGGAGAGGCATGTTGGTTGAGGCCCAGGTCCACCCCTGACTGTAGCGCCACACAAAGAAGAAGAAGAAGGGAACTAAAGAACACTCAGCGTAGCTGTCGCTGCACCTACCCGCGTCAAGATTGACTCGGAAGGTTCATTTTATTGGTGTTTGTATCGTCGCGTACTTGAAATAATGTTTTTCTCGTTTTTGATGGGGTTCCGCAAGATTCTATCGTCGGACCATTTCTTTTCAATGCTCGTCACTGAGACCTGTGAGTTACAGCAGTGTGCAAAGAGTAACTGAATCGTGAACCAGGTTAATGAAAATTCTCCCTAAAACTTGCTTGGAAGTAGTCGGTGGTCAGGCGCCGGCAGAATCTGTTTGATTCGTTTCTGTTGTCAGGCTTCAAATTTCGATGGCACCTCTTGTTGAGTCTCAACGTGAAGTGGCAACGTAAGGTGTTGTTGTCCCCTTGCCAAAGTCAGCCCTCTCTTACATCAGCCACGCATTAAGACGTCAAGCAAACAACCGATAGTCATTCAGTCGGAAGCAACGATGGCTCAAGAGACCTAACCTCCCTCTCGGGCAATAATTCACGGCGGCGAGTAATTAAATTTGACAAGTTCCATTGCCCCCATCGACGGCTCGAGGCAAACTACACAACTGCCAAGGCGCCACCACCGTGACATCCGTGTCGCCGTTCGGTTCATAAATAAGAATTATCCATCTGTTCTGCGGGCTCCCGTGCCCGTTCGTATGCAAAGTCTCGCAAGTGGATGTCCTTAGAGCGGCGGCAGCGGCGGAGTTCGGCACATAATACGCAGTAATTTGATTCAATTCATAAATAAGAAAAAATCCGTTGCCAAGTATTAAGCCGTCACAATACATCACGGAGCTCGTTAACTAGACGGCCGCCGAGGCGGAGACGTGGCGTACGAGCGGCCGTATGTGGCGTGGTGAAACTTAATGGAATTTATTATGTGCACGACAGGCGAATGTCTGGTCCCTGTTACCCCGTCGGCGGGCCACACTCGAGCCAGTGTGCACTGCGGGCTGTGCGACTGTGTGTCGGCTTGTTATTCAATTGCTATGATTTGACAGGAATTGAAGTATTTGATGACATTTCAATTTTACATGACACAAAATCACGCAAGGACATTCATAACTGGGTGCCCGCATCTCCTCCTGCTGGCAGGCCGGCTGTTTACTTAACGTGGTTAGGTGCCCTGCCACTGGCTGTGGCTGTGTCGGTTTGTTGGGTGTAATATGCAATGATGTTGTGAATCCGAAATTGCTCACTGCGGACAATTAGGATTCGGTCTGGTGTCCTTGACCCGTGCGGGGGATGGGCTTTTGACGTGGCCGACAGCTCGGTCGTGTCTTGCGTGCGTGCGTGCTGATCAGACATAAATACAGAAACCACTGAAGGTGGTGATTTCTCATTTGAAGACTTGTAACACCCAAAATCACGCAAGCGACGAAGAAGGTGGAAGAAAACGGCTCGCAAACTGGGGCAATTTCTGATGGAAATTAAAGCTTAAGTTGAGAGTGTGGCGGAGCACTTAGTCTGTTTTATGATGTGGGCAATGGTCGATGCATACACATTTGTGATGCTTTTAAAGGAAATATACTCAGACGCACTCACTGAAATAAAACAGGCTTGACCAGTTCTCTTAAATCTACTCGTGTAGGGCTGCAGTCCTAAAGCTGCGTCAGAAGGAAACGTGGGCGAACTGCAGTCTAAGACGAAAATATCGGCCAGAAGTCACGCCCGGTCCAAGTCTGAACAGAAGCCATCTTCTATTGTTCTTCCCGTTTCTAGCCATGTTACAGAGACGATGTATATATCCAATACTCTTTGGTCGTCATGATTCGATTTATACCGACGGTTCGTTTGTCATCTCCTCATCGAATCTGAAGATTGTGGCGGAAGCAAATTGCCGCTTCATTGGTGCATCGGTACTCGATGTGACCAAGTCAAAGAAGCAGTGAAATGTTCCCTTACGACCCTGAATACGTAACCAACCGCTGAGCTTTTTCTTTTGAAAGCACTGTTCAGCTTTTAGGTACATACAGTACATCAAGTGCATACTTGGTCCTTCGAGAAGCCTTGAGCACATTAAAACCTGTTATCAAGGGCAATTCTAGGTCGGATTTCCACATGATCCTGAATGTCATTAGTGGAGCTCACTTTTGCATCTAGGTGGATAAAAACGCTAATGTCCACGAAATTTAAGCTGTCGGTCGGCGACTTCCTGCCAAGTTGGTCAGCGACGAAACGATTCTTCCTTGACATAACTCCTCGCTTCTTCCTTAACCTTGCGATCAGCTTCTTTCGCCATTTCTTCAATGCCAGTGAAAGCCTTCATTCCTTAAAATGCTTTTAACATTCAGAGTAGGAAATCGAACAATGGACATAGATCTTCGCAGCTGTTCAATAAGACTAGTCTTCGACAACCTTATAACTCATAGGCATGTGAAGTTAGCACGTCGCAGTCACACATTGCTTGAGTGATTGGGTAGAGACAGGCACTCGCTTAAATTTCGTAATTTAGACAGATAGCTTAAAAAGACCCAAAGAAAGTTAAGAGACGAAGTGAATACTTTACATCGGCTTGTATCCTTGTCCAACGAGCGACCAGCTCTTTTTGCCAGTTCTTCAATCCCAGTGAAGGCTTTCACCAAGCCTCGTTCCCAACCCAACAGTGTTACTGACTTTTAAGAGATAGCGCCTTCGTGGAAGCCTCCTTCACAACCGGAAAAGTTTCAAGATTCCGTATCCGGTCGTCATCACATTGCATACCTCCTTGCGATGACTCCTGTCGAAGGCGGATTTAAGTTCTTTAAGAAGGTGTCACCAAAAGCTCACCAAAATACAACACCCAATAACGTTCGTTTTCTGTACCAATATTCTTTTTATTTGTGTGGCGCTACACCCTCTCTCTCCAACTAGCGCGATCTCTGGGTAGCTGTCTCCAGTTTCGCACACCAAGTTGGTTGAGGTCTTTTCCCACTTGGGTGCGCCACCTTAAACGCAGACGTCCTCTGTTGCATTGCCCCACAGGTACGGATTCGATGATTTTTCGGGCCGGAGCTGAGTTGGCCACCGTAGGCGTTAGATCCGTAGATGCCTGACTAGGCTCATGTCGCTGTACAGCTAGTGGTTGAATTTCTCCTCCGGAAACAGGACCAATGATCGCATGCAGAAATTGTCTCTCAAAGAGACCAAGGACTTCTTCATCCGCTTTCAATAGCGTCCACGCCTCCTCGCCATATAGCAGGACTGGAATGATCAATATCTTATATAGATTCAACTTGGTTCTTCGCGAGAGAGCTCTATTACTCAAGTGCCTGTTGAGCGCAAAGAAGTAGCGATTGGCAAGAGTAATTCTGCGCTTGATCTCGGTACTGATGTTATTGTCCCTATTTACTCCAGAGCCTTGAGGAGGACGGAGTCCTTGACTACCCCAAAGTTTCTGCTGCCCGAGCTCTGTCCGAGACGTCGATGTTGTGAGTCTTTCCGTGATGACAGCACATACATCGTTTTTTCATCATTCACCGCCAGACCCATTTTAGCTGCTTTCGTCTCAATGTTTTCAAACGCGTCATTGACGGCTCGCTGAGTTCTGCCAATCACGTCAATGTCATCGGCGTATGCTAACAATTGCACGAACTTCTTGAAAATCGTGCTTCTAGTGTTGGCGTGTGATCATCCCTGTCCTGCTGTATGGTGGAAGCTTGGACTATCCCAGGAGCTGTGATGAGGACGCACTTGGTGTCTTCGAGAGAAAAGTTCTGCGTTCAATCTTTGGTCCTGTTTGCGTTGAAGGTGTCTGGAGAAAAGATTCGCTGTACAGCGACATGAGTCTAGTCAGACGTCTACGGATTCAACGCCTAAGATGGCTAGGACATGTTGAGCGCATGGACAACACTGCTCCAGCCCGAAGAGTCTTCGACTCCGAACCAGTAGAGGACGACCACGAACCCGATAGCGCACTCAAGTGGAGAAGAACCTCAACCAACTTGGAGTGCGAAATTAGAGGCAGCTGGCTAAGGATCGTGCCAGCTGGACAGGATTGTTGACTGAGACCCAAGTTCACCCCGGACTGTGTCGCCACAAGAAGAAGAAGAAGTGTTGGCGTGTGAGTTTTGCACGACCTTCCCAAGTACAATGTTAAAAAAGTCACATCACATGACATTGAAGGTCCCGTTGAGTAAGTTACCGACCTTGATGGAGCAGCGAGAGTTCTCCATCGTCATCCTGCACAACCTGACGAGTTTGGCAGGAATGTCAAAACTAGACATGGCGTTGTATAGCTCGTCTCTATGCTCGCTGTCATATGCGGCCTTGAAATAGACCAACAGATGGTGAGTGTCGATTTGCATTTCTTGGGTCTTTTTCCAGGATCCGCCGTAGTGTGATGATCTGGTCTATTGTGGACTTTCTTGGCCTGAAGTCACACTGATACGGCTCTATCAGATTAAGACGGGGACACAAAACGGCAAAGAAGATCTTATACGCGTTGTTAAGGAGGCAGATCCCTTGATAGTTGGCGCAGTCAAAGGGAGTCTCCTTTCTTGTGGACAGGACAAAGGACGCTGAGATTCTACTCATCGGGCATGTTTTCCGCCGACCTTATCTTACAGATAAGCTGGTGCACACGCCCAACCAGATCTGCTTTAAGCATTCCCGCGAACTCTGCTGCTCCAGCAGCTTTGATCGACTTTAGTTTAGATATCTCTCCCGTCTGACTAGCATGTCCAGTAAGACTTTGCCCACAGCATTCGGATTGAATACTTTTAGTAACTGATGATTGCATCATCTCGTAGAATGTGCGTGAATAGCTTTTTTTTCCGTATGCCATTTGAAAATTCTGCTACTTCCGAGTTACATGCGTTCAAAAACATTGTCCGTCCAAGGAATGTGTTCGTTAAAGAGAGATGTCCGCAGTGAGAGATTGCAGCGTATAGAGGTGTGTATTCGATTGCGAGTATTCCCACTAGCGAGGCTGTTCTGTACCTGATTTCATATCAAGACGCCTGCGTGTCTGCAAATGGAAATGTTATTTAAAGATATGCACACAATCATGGTCAACTTGAGGAGAAAATTGATTTTATTTATCTCCAAATTTAATTGCAAACCCTTATCGAATCCCTCGAAAAAAAAACCGCCCAATTTTCGATTCACAAAAATATGAGTTCAGAGACCTTCAATTGAAGCCATTAAATCCTCGAGTGCCGCCCCATCGAATGGACTCTCCTGTGAATCAATCAACCGAAAACCAATCCAGCGCCAATCCAGAGCGGCTATCGACCGCCATCACTTCCCCACGGCCACTTGCGCGTGTAATTTCGCGGAAAAAACCATCGCAAATGGCCATTTTTGATTTAAAAGCCAACAATTGCATGCAAGTGTTACGTAACATTACACTCGAAGAGCGATATCCTTGCGATTGATCCCTTCGCAGCACGGTCATTATGAGCGGCAAAATTATCATATTCCGCCCGGGCTCCCAGCTCAAGTGTCCAGTCTCTCGTGCCGAGGAGAAGAGCCTCGAATATCATGCACGTGGTGGATCCTTGAAATCGGCCCGAGAGTGGCAGTGTTCCAAATGATTTTTCGATGACCTTAAGGGCCCCGCACGAGTGCGAGAGTTGTGTCCCGTTTTGAAATATGTAAGCCCTGAAGAGGGACGAAAAGGAAAAAAAGGATTTAATGCCCGATTGCAGTGACGACGACGCCGAGTGGACCTGTCCCGAAATGATGGTTCATTACCGAGAGCACACGCAAGTGCTCGTCGTGTCAAGGACGTCCGTTTGCAATTCTGATGCAGCTTGGACTAGGACGAGCACGAGCGACCACCTAATCAGTCGACCAACGCCAGTCGACTTGCGTCCGAGAGGACCGCATAAAATAACAACTCTGCAACCGTCGGGTGTGTGCCATTAAGGTGATGCCGCCGACGTTCTGTTTCTCACGTGGCATCGACCCCCACCACCGAGGAAGAGGGGACAATTGCAACTTTATTTCATTGAATATGACAGACGCCGTGCATGCACAAGTCCTGGCACCGCACAGAATCCCAAAGTCCCACAGTGCCGCGCCGAAAAATGTGTGCTCCGGCATTTTGTCAGGACCAATAAAAATGTTTAAGTGATCGTAAAACCACTACCATCACACACAGCCACATACGCGGCAACACATCCGAATGACAAACCGAAGCATTAAGGACTGTTAGCAAATAGGACGAATGCTGGCTGCGACGGCGGAAGACGAGCCCGTCGACGGATGGGCACGATGTCGTGTCGTTGCGAGTTCGGGCTTGTGTGTGCCATTGTCCTTTCGTGTCGTCCGTCCTTCCATTTAAAATGTCATTCATTCAACTCAACCACCGACGATACGTTTTTCTTTTTATGAGAGCCCACCCCGCACACACTTACGGCCATGTTCGCGGCGCGTCAGGAACCAAGGACTTCCTATTGTTTTCCCAAACTTTTAAACTGTGCCGACATTCGTTTCGTTGCCGCCCAAAAGTTAAGGCATCGACAACTGCAATCTGCTGTGCTCTTTCGGGTAATTAAACTTATCTCGGCATCCGAAGACGAGGCGGGGGCGAGGGCGAACGGCTGGTGCCGGAAACGATATCAGAAGGGGAGGCAGGCAAATTAGCTCTCGAGCATAATGACGCCGTATCAGCGATTTCATGCGACAGAATTTTCGGTTCAATTAACTTCAATTATGCACGACCCTGAACGGCTCCAGGAGCACTGTGTGCGCTGGCTCACCCTCGCTCTGGATATCAATTACCGCTGAACGCATTGGAAATTTGTACCGCAACGCAAGTCGCATCGAATTGGGGGGAAGCTGATTGGGATGTGGGCGCGTGAATGCATTCACTTCGAGATGCGAGATCGAAATAATTACGTAAAATTGACTTTTCAACTGTTGGTGACGGGAGCAGATGGCAGATGCAATTGATAAGTTTGCGCACTAATCAGCTGATGATTGGGGGTGAAGTCGTCGCCTTGAGGATTGCAACTGGCGTTGAGGGGGCTGAGTGTGAAGTGATTATTCAACACGGGTTTAATCCAAATGGGTTGAGTTATTTTCGAGCATTGTTGTCAGAGGAGTTTTGAGTTCCGAAGTCAAGTACGTCAAGAGTGCATACTGGAGCTTTGTCAATAGGTACGTTCACATTATAAAACCCCCGCAGTACGACATCGTATGTAATCGTCGTAACGTAATGTGATTAGTTCGAGAAGAACAATGGCAGACCGGAACTAGTTTTATCCGTCATCAGAGCCATTGCATTGATGCTCTGCAAAATGTCAGAACTTTTGATGTCTATCGATCCAATTTGGTTGCGCAACAAACAGATACCGCGTTAACCACGTATCATGATGACTGACGGTATTCGTTCTAGTTTAATGGTTGGATAAAGCTTATGCAGCAGTTAAAAAATGCGCCATCAAAATGACGAGTCGTCGGAATCAGAGCCAGTTGATAAGCAATTCAGGTAAAGGGAATGAAGACAATCTTTTGTCTTGTCTTGTCACATCAATTATACTCATTTTAATAGTTGGTCGGTTGTCGTTTAAACGAGTTTAATCAAAGTCTTTCATCTTGGAATGGTTGGCAATAGGACTGTAGTTATATGATTTCACTGCCGTCGTTCAACATGAACTCATTCTTATTTGGCACCAAGTTGGTTAAGGTCATTTCCAATTGCGTGCGCCCGGCTTAATGCTGGCATTCATCGTTGCATTTGCCTAAATGCTCGAACTGGGGAAGAAGATGTTCCGATGATAAGTTGAACTCTCTTATCAAGTAAACGATATTAACAAAAGATAATTCTCTCTCTTCTCTCTCTCCCGCTACACTCCGCGGTGGACCTGGGACTCAACTAACATGCCTCTCCAGCCAGCACGATCTTTCGCCAGCTGCCTCCACTTGCGCACACCAAGTTGGTTGAGGTCCTTTTCAACTTGTGTGCGCCATCTAGTGCGAGGACGTCCTCTGTTGCGCCGTCCCAATGGGTCGGTGTCGAAGACTCTTCGGGCCGGAGCTGTGGTGTCCATCCTCTCTACATGACCTAGCCATCTTAAGCGTTGGATCCGAAGACGCTTAACTAGGTGCATGCCGCTGTACAGCCCGTATAGTTCGTGGTTGAACCTTCTCCTCCAAACGCCATCAACGCAAATAGGACCAAAGATCGTACGCAGAACTTTTCTCTCAAAACAACCAAGAGCTTCTTCATCCGCTTTCAATAGCGTCCATGTCTCTGCGCCATAGAACAGGACTGGGATGATCAGGGTTTAATACAAGCACAATTTGGTGTTTCGAGAGATGCCTCTGTTACTCAATTGCCTCTTGAGCCCAAAGAAACAGCGCTTGGCAAGAGTATTTCTGCGCTTGATCTCGGTGCTGGTGTTGTTGTCCCTATTTACTCCGGAGCCTAGGTAGACGAAGTCCTTGACTACCTCAAAGTTTCCGCTGCCCAATATGACACTCTGTCCGAGACGTCGATGTAGACATGGCGCTCTATAGCTCGTCTCTATGCACGCTGTCATATGCGGCCTTGAAATCGACAAATAGGTGGTGGGTGTCGACTTTCCTGGCCTGAAACCGCACTGATAAGGACCTATCAGGTTGTTGACAAAGGGTTTCAGGCGTTCACACAGAACGGCAGAGAGTATCTTATAAGCGATGTTAAGGAGGCTGATCCCTCTATAGTTGGCGCAGTCAAAGGGGTCTCCTTTCTTGTGGACCGGACAAACGACGCCGAGATTCCACTCATCGGGCATGCTTTCCTCCGTCCATATCTTACAGATGAGCTGGTGCATGCGCCCAACCAGGTCATCTCCAGCTGCCTTAAACAGTTCCGCGGACAATCCGTCCGCTCCAGCAGCTTTGTTCGACTTCAGTCTAGAAATCGCTTTCTTGACTTCGTCTAAGTCGGGGGGACGGAATTCGTGTTCATCATCGTCTATATTGAGTGAAACATTCTGCCTGACAGCGGAATTTGTGTCGTCATCGCCGTTTAACAGTCTACAGAAATGATTTTTCCAAATTCTCAGCATCGACTGCGATTCTACTACTAGTTGTCCATTTTCGTCCCTGCAGGCTTCGGTCCGAGGTCTATATCTTCCTGATACTTGTTTTACCCTTTGGTAAAACTTTCGGACCTCCTTCCTGTCGTAACACCTCTCCATCTCCACGACCGCGCGCTTCTCATGCTCTTTCTTTTTTCTTCTGAGAAGCCGGTGCTCTTCCCTTCTCTTCTGTTCGTAGAGCTCACGAACAGCTCTCGTTGATAATCTCGAAAGATAATTATCAGCTGTAAATACAATTTTTGAGTAAATGATTAAGGTCCGCCATATATTGACTTTGGCAATATATATAAGGAATGAGTGAATTCGAGTTGAAAACCGAGTCAACCCGATTTATGTCCAAGCCGAGTTGAACCGAGTTAAGTTCATGCCAAACCGATTTGCTGAAACTAAAATGAAACGAATAAATGAACATCAAATCCGCGAACCATTCGACACAATGTAAACACACATTTCGGTTGACTCGGTTTATCGACTCGTGATGGCTATATAATAAAAATATAAATAAGTTGCAACTCGGTTCGATTCAATTCCAACTCGAGTTAAGAAAGTCTCCTGTTGGAACATTTCTACTATGTCACAAGGTTTCACAGCGATTAAGCTCCACACTATATTTTCACAGATGGATCGAAGACTAACGAAGGAGTGGGTCCGGTCTCCTTGAAGCTCCCTGATCACTGTAGCGTTTTTCAGGCAGAAATCATAGTGATTAAAGAGCGTTGTCATGGCTCAAAAACAACGTGATATTAAAAAGGGATAGTACCATCTGCTCCGATAGTCAGGCCGCTATAAGATCCCTGGACAATGTCATGTTTTACTCAAAAACATCCCTTAATTGCAGGCTATCTCTTAACGAGATGGCTGAGCATTTTATCATTCACCTCATGTGGTTGCCGAGACACTGTGACATACCAGGGAACTGCAAAGCGGATGAACTTGCCAGGTATGGTACAACCTCATCCCTATCAATAGCAGGGGTACCACCTTCCATGCCGATCGTTACAGCCTACCATCTTATAAAGATTCACACAATTGAAGCCACTAACACCTACCTTAAAACAAAAGAAATCTGGCCATCACTTGGCCTAAAACGGTCACTCAGTCTACTTAGACTCAGCAAGCACTCACTAAGGACTCTCGTAGCAATTGGCACTCATGCTCGCAGGATGGGTGCCCCACATACTGATTTCTACAGAAGCTGCATGGATGAAGAAGTGCAAGAAAACACTTATCACCTACTCTGCTCCTGCAGCGCTCTGGCTTCCTACACCTAGGCGGCCTCAATGAGCTAAACAGCTGGCGCATCATAGGCCAGCTAAACCGCTTCACTAGAAGCACCAACTGGTTGCAGTGTAAAGAGAAGTCAATCCGCGTGGTATCACAATGGGCCTACTCTGGCCTAAGTTTGACTGCCCTATAACCTAAACTAATCTAGGCTCCACTCGATTACGAGACACGTCTGAGTTGTAGTTGTAAGAACCACAATAACTTCCTGTTGATCTTCTCAACGCTGTGTCGTACCCTCCAAGCTACGAGGCATACACGTACTTGCCTGCACTCGTTGCCAAATCAAGGTTTTCATTTGGGTGGTACCAGGTAACATTCATGCCTTATTGATGAAGCCTACAATCTTGTTCGATTGTCAGTGCAGTGGGCGTCCATTTCTCAGAAAGTTTAAGCATTGCTTTCCCATGTGAATCTGGTCATCACCGGATGGATAAGGAGACGGCCAAGTCCTTGTATGTGCTAACTACAGAGTTAGGGACCACTCTTCGTCTTCGTCCATCATCACATATGCCCTCGAGCAGGTTGATTCTCGAGGCAAAGCTGTCCTTCACAACCAACATAAGTCTGAAATCCTCTAGAACGGACTCAACATCGAGACATTTATCGCGTGTCCTTAGAGATCATAGAAGTGACTCAATTACCTAGTCATTCTTCCACGCCTCTGGCTAGAGGGCTCTGCAAACCCTTCGAATGCTTCTGGTTTGGTATTAGACCTCACATTCCAGTCTCCCTTCTCGAGATGACGTTACAGTCCAGACTTGAGCCACGACTCGTACTAACAAAATGTAAAAACCTCGGGAGCACCGCAATAACATGTGTACCCACTCCAGCACATACCCCATTCCATTTGAGGCACTTTCCCACTTCATTCGGACCCTAAGTGCATCTTAAGTGACTCGCCGACCCACAGGCCGCTCCCGACCACGGTGCACTCTCCGACAGGTTTATGTGCAGAATCATTATGCCGACTCCACTCGACAGTGCTCACATGTGTGCGGGCAGGAATGCCCTGCCAGCCACAGTCTGAATTTCCACCCACCGCCTCATAATTCACGTTTCTTTGTCTGCCCGGGACGGGTCCTTACGATTTGCATGAGCGTACATTTTGCGAATGGCATGCCTTGAAAAATATGCTTCGGAATGCCGTTAATGTTCCTCCTCCGGGTTCCGGATGTTCTCCTCGTAATTCACTTCATGTGCGATTCTTTTTTACACAAACTCCGAGCACAATTCAGTCTCAACAAGGCGCCCGTAGATAGCACATTCGACCGGAACACGGGCGATGAAGCCACACGACCCGATTGGATGTGTCAAGGACCTTAATTCGTTCGACACCCACCACGCGCAGGTTTCACACTTTTAGCGAATCGTAATTACTGACCGACGGGTTGACATCAAAACGCACTCTGTGCAGCGTCCCAGTGCCCCGCTGAGTCCCGCCGCAGCTGTCAACTAGTAACAAACGCTCACAGGAGCCCTTAAACCCATTCGCTGCGATGGCGGTTTCGTGTTCATCGCGAGTAATTAGCACTCCAATCGCGACACCGCCACCGCCGCCGCGGCGGCTCCCGCACCGCTGCAATCTGTTCACGCGGCCGAGTGTTAAACGCGCGTCGTTGGTGCGTTTGTAAATGCGACCACGGAGCGCGGCGCTGTGTGCAGCGCGGGCTAGTGGCCGGTTTAGACAAGTAAATAGAGGAATTTGTTTAAAAACGACCGGTTGGCTTTGCCGGGTACGTAGGTCTCCGTAATGAGCCAGCGGGGCTGGTGGGCCTCGGTTTCGGTTGAATAATATTTTGAATGAAGGGGCGCGGCGGTGCTGGATTTGGGAATTACCTGCTGTTCACAGCCGGCGCTAGTTCGAGGGGGGGGATGACCTGATTATGCGCCAGAGTGGGAAGTGGTTTGCTGGCGGGGATGGGTAAATATTTTCGTTATGACCGCTCTGGAGGGAGCGCCCCGGAAGCTGTGCTTTGAAGTCGCACGCTCGGTGGTAATTGGTTTTTGAAACAAATTTGGAAATGAAGTCGATTAATCATTGGTGAGGAGGGTGTTGAAAAATAGCCCAGGATCTAAAATTTTAACGAGCTTGCGTGTATCGTAGCAGTGTATGCAAGTCTGTCATGTCGTTCCAAAGAGCACGATAAGCCAGAAGCAAAAGTAAGCAGGCCTAGGTTGGTGTGCAGCCTAACTACGCTACTGTACGATCTGCTGCTAGTTATTTTCGCACATAATACGACTTGCTCCAGGAGCCGTGGTCTCGCAGCTCAGAAGCTCAGCTTCTACGAATTTGAGCATCGGAAGTCATCCTAGAGATGTTGTTCTACTTCTAGTCCAACAACTGATAGCGGTGTTGTTAGACATTTTTCATTCTGCATCAAGTTTATTAAACAACACAACTTCACCAAATAAAACACAGCGTTTATATTTGCTTACTTATTTACCATACTATTTGCTCTGCTCGGGCTTGTCAGTACAAACCAACTCTCAGAGTGACGAAATAAAGGAAGGTAGACCACTTTTATTCACGACGCTGCCAGTTCCATGGTAATTTTGAACCCCAACGCCATGATCCTTAGAGACGTCGGGACGATGCTTCTGTACATGTTGGAATACGTTTACTATGTCATTTGTTTTCACAAATTTAGCATTTGAAGTCAGCATCAAGTTGCGATCCCTGTGACATCCCAGAAAATTCTGAAGCGAAATCTCTATGGAGAACAAAGTCTCTGTACTCTTTTCCGTTCGAGATCTGCCATCCATAATAATCGTCGATGAAAAAATCACTTGCTCATATAAATATGGTATATGGTCTACTGACGTTGAGTCACCAGTAAGATTTAGGGCCAATTTTTGAACCAGAACGCACACCCTGCCTTATCAGAATAATCTACACTCGTCCCAGAACTCTTTTCGGCGTCATAAACAGTTTCCGTGCCATTGGAACTCACCTTTCGAGAATAGCTCCTTCCTAGACTAGACTGGCACTCGCATCAGCAGAGAAGTGGAGAAGGATCAATCTATTGTCCATCTATCCTGTAATTTCAGTGCCCTCTCCTACCGCAGCAGGTATCACCTAGTAGCTCACTTCCTTAACAGTCTGGTTGAACGAAGTTCTATCGGTTCATCAGCAGTCAGCCACTCCAACCTAACACAACCCGCTGTTGTTGAAGAGCTTTCATAACACACAATGACTTTACGGACAGATACCGAAAATGACGCGGCCCAGGCATCCCTGTGAACCACGACCAAGTCATGTCAAGAAAAATCTCAGTCATTCAGATATTAAATGTCGATATCAAATCGTCGTCCCTAATGACTTCTGAAAGGTAGTCAGTGCGCCGGTAGTAAAGAAGGAAACAGTTCCAATGAAGATACTTGAGAAAATGCGATCATCCAAGAACGAACGTGTAAATGTACTTAACTAAAAGAAAGCCGCGGTCAACTAGCCAATTAAAGCAGTTGTTCATCAAGCATGCCTGAAACATAGAGAAGACCATGCAATCCAGCAGTAGGCTTACGGCCGCTTCTTTTGGCTTAACCTTGTTGTTCTGCGAAGTCTTAGAGTCTGGACTTTATGCGTTCACTTGTATCCAACCCTCTGTTTGTTACAACTATATTCCAGGTACAAATGGCTTTGGGAGAATTCAAGATTCCACAGAAGGTGAAGGTGAAGGGTAAGTAGAAAATCTGGTGAAGGTTAACAGCGCAAAAGGACCAGGTATGTATATATAGTAAAAATTAAGATTGAAAAAGGATACTACGCGCCAGCTTTGCAATCGCCAGCCCAGTCTCATACAGTTGGGATATAGACAATTTCTTCCAAGACCTACAAACCTTGCATAGGTACTAAGGCTCATCCGCAATTATAAGATGTGTCTTAGATGCCTGGATGATAATAATAATAATATAATAATATGGATGGCGCTACAGCCCATAGAGGGCCAGGGCTTCTCAGCAACCACTCGTGTTGTGCGTGCTATTGAAAATTATTTCCGTCGCTCAGAGCTGGAATCGAAACTGCGACTTCGAGTTTGTGGTCGACGCACATACCCACAACGTTACGGGCCACCACGAATAATTGCCTGAATGATAGTTCAGATTATTCAATGACTTTTTTGTTCTGATATACATCATAATAGTACTTACTTACTTATCAGCCGACGAGCAATTGCTGTCTTCCATCGGTTCAGACTATACCGGAGTTTCAGTCTACCTCTCCTTATCGAACTAGGAGGCCCGGATTCGAAGACCGTCTTAGCTGGAGCATTGGTGTCCATGCGCTCGACATGGTCGAGCCGACATCATTATGCCTGTAACATCATAATTTTCAGACCCGCGTGATCTTCTAAAGTGTTCGCGGAGGCAAAGCCCGCACAAGGGATCTCCAGGCTACTTGATCCTCCGCCATCGACTATAATTACTCAGGATTTATGCCCAGCACAATCAAGCGCGTTTTTGAACTTGGACATCCAGTCTCAAGTTTGACGCCTGCCTGATGGACCCCACATTCTTACTAAATGTCCAAACCACCGAAGCATAACTCACTCCGTTCTAAGAAGTAACACACGTTCACAAGACAATCGAGGGCGCGTTACTTTTCCGGGCTGTGAGGATAACCGAATCATGTCTTACTCTCAACTCTCCCAATGTGAAACATTCCTCATGTTGTCTGCGCTGCAACTTCTTCTTCTTCTTCTTCGATTGGCGCTACAGTCCGGGGTGGACCTGGGCCTCAACCAACATGCCTCTCCAGCCAGCACGATCTTTCGCCAGCTGCCTCCAGTTGCGCACACCAAGTTGGTTGAGGTCCTTTTCCACTTGTGTGCGCCATCTAGTGCGAGGACGTCCTCTGTTGCGCTGTCCCAATGGCTCGGTGTCGAAGACTCTTCGGGCCGGAGCTGTGGTGTCCATCCGCTCTACATGACCTAGCCATCTTAAGCGTTGGATCCGAAGACGCTTAACTAGGTGCATGCCGCTGTACAGCCCGTATAGTTCGTGGTTGAACCTTCTCCTCCAAACGCCATCAACGCAAACAGGACCAAAGATCGTACGCAGAACTTTTCTCTCAAAACAACCAAGAGCTTCTTCATCCGCTTTCAATAGCGTCCATGTCTCTGCGCCATAGAGCAGGACTGGGATGATCAGGGTTTTATACAAGCTCAATTTGGTGTTTCGAGAGATGGCTCTGTTACTCAATTGTCTCTTGAGCCCAAAGAAACAGCGATTGGCAAGAGTAATTCTGCGCTTGATCTCGGTACTGGTGTTGTTGTCCCTATTTACTCCGGAGCCTAGGTAGACGAAGTCCTTGACTACCTCAAAGTTTCTGCTGCCCAATATGACGCTCTGTGCGAGACGTCGGTGTTGTGCGTCCTTTCGTGATGACAGCATGTACTTTGTTTTGCCCTGGTTTACCGCTAGACCCATTTTAGCCGCTTCCGCTTCAATGCCAGCAAACGCCTCATTGACGGCTCGCTGTGTTCGTCCAATCACGTCAATGTCGTCCGCGTATGCAAGCAGTTGAACGGACTTTTGGAAGATCGTGCCTCGGGTGTTGACGTTAGAGTTTCGCACGATCTTCTCAAGTATGATGTTAAAGAAGTCACATGACAGCGTGTCGCCTTGCCTAAAACCTTTTTTGACATTGAAGGTCTCGGTGAGTTCGTTACCGACCTTGATGGAGCAGCGAGAGTTCTCCATCGTCATCCTGCACAGCCTGACGAGTTTGGCAGGAATGTCAAAACTAGACATGGCGCTGTATAGCTCGTCTCTATGCACGCTGTCATATGCGGCCTTGAAATCGACAAATAGGTGGTGGGTGTCGATCTGCATCTCTTGAGTCTTTTCCAGGATCTGCCGGAGTGTAAATATTTGGTCTATTGTGGACTTTCCTGGCCTGAAACCGCACTGATAAGGACCTATCAGGTTGTTGACAAAGGGTTTCAGGCGTTCACACAGAACGGCAGAGAGTATTTTATAAGCGATGTTAAGGAGGCTGATCCCTCTATAGTTGGCGCAGTCAAAGGGGTCTCCTTTCTTGTGGACCGGACAAACGACGCTGAGATTCCACTCATCGGGCATGCTTTCCTCCGACCATATCTTACAGATGAGCTGGTGCATGCGCCCAACCAGGTCATCTCCAGCTGCCTTAAACAATTCCGCGGACAATCCGTCCGCTCCAGCAGCTTTGTTCGACTTCAGTCTAGATATCGCTATCTTAACTTCGTCTAAGTCGGGGGGACGGAATTCGTGTTCATCATCTGCGCTGCAACATCCAATCCATATTTAGTGAAAAGGGGAATTGACAAGACGCACCCATGGTGGAAGGTGTTGATTTAGCACCGTTATACTAGGACACAGCTGCTCCAGTTTGTGTATACTGTCTCAATGGCCCACAATAGAGGACCATCAATCTCATCATCTCATCACCTCTCTCCTACAGAACACTACAGAGTTTTCCTAGATGCACACTGTCGTATACCTTCTCCAGATCTACAAAACAGCTGATGTTCCTAATGCGGTTCTTCCCAATTGGAGAAAAGTTACTGTTGAAAATATAACATAATTTTATACATGTGTTTTGAAAAGGATCTACTCAACCATTTGGCAAATATGTAGTTCTGCACATCCTCGCGAAATTACCTTTCCGCAAGACCTTCGTGAGCAGTGGCTTTTATCCGTCTACCTACTTAGGACCTGGCCAAGGCATGGACGACGCGGCCAATCTTTTCGAGAAGTTCCTTTCAACAATAAGCGAACGGCTCAACCACTGAGTAGGACTAGTCAGTAACTGGACAGGAATGTCAAACTGTGCTCTGCCCTTTACCAAGAAACGCTGTATCCTAGAGTTCAGATGCCCAAGTGCAATGGACTACAACATCTTGTGCAGCGCTCGTTGCTGGCTCAAGAGACGAAGAAGAGATATAGTCTTTTGTACACCCATCAGTATGTGTTCAGCATTGCCGAAGATGTGGAAGCAGTTCTTAGGCACATCTTGGGGAGCGGCAAGATCTCAATGATGTCAATTTGTGAGAATCTTGCTGCGATTCACAAGTTAATCCGGTACATTTTCGTGACGGAGATGCCTCACGGTACGAGCTGGCAACCGCACAACGGACTCAATAGCGGCCTTGTAGCACACGTGCACTTGCTAACCTATCTACCTTACGATCCGGACTAAGATCCAGAGCACTTCTGACTAGACCGGGCTGCAATCCCAGCTTTAAAAGACCCTCCACTCTCGCAGATTTAATTTCACTCTTCATGAAGAAAAAAAACGATTTTCTTAAATTGAACTTAAATAAAAGCGAACCCACTTTCCCCGCCCCACCGACTCACTGCGAATCCCAGTAAAATCAAAAAACCCAGACCCCCGGCTAGAGAGGAATCACATTACCCAAAAGGTCAGTCCGGCTCTAACTCGATTCGCTTTCTCTCCGGCCGGCCGGTAGGTCGGTCCTCACCGCAGGCGAACTCCTCGATGGGCGAATATCAACCGAAGTCCCCAGAAATCGGCCGTTAAAGGGCTACACAGCGTGTCACAGTGGCACGTGGACCAGCATCCTCGATATGCAGATGCTGGCCTCGCATCCCCATCCCCCGGAGCGATCAAATAAACGAAACCTCTAGACACCCGGAGATTATAACAACAACTGTTCACCTTTTTCCAATGACCACGTGTAGCGGGGAAACGACGATACGAGGATACGAGTACTTCCACCGTGATTCCCCGGGGGAACATGAGACCACAGATCCCACCCCGAATAAAGGGAATTATTGAAATCTCAATCATTACATGGTAAGTCTGGGGACATTAGTCGTTGCTTGCAACGACCTGACGCACGGAGCCAGGCTCCGGTGGAAATCATCTTTCGGAGACGGAGACGGAGACGGAGACGTCCTTTCTTCGCCGACCACAGGGGGAGAAAAAAAATCAATTTCAATTTCGACAAGGATATCCGTTTGCGTAGTTCGCCGGTGGCTGGAGCAGCATCAGGGGAGGATGGGCGACCGAGGACAATCCCAACATCAACAAGAAACGGTAAAAGGAAACCCATCAAATTTATTGAAATCACCGTACAGATTGAGATTGGGGGGCGTGCTCGTCGTACAGCGGCTCACTAACCGGAAACTCCGTCATGCTCAACAGAAACCACCCTCGCCGCCACCACCGGCCCCGAAAGACACAATCCGGCCCGTTTACGCACATTCTCCGGACAGTTGCAATAAAAGTGATTGTTGTGTTTAAGGATACTCAACTTTACGGGGATGATTGCTTAGAGGATATCGCATCGCATAGCCCCCTCGTCCCCCAACCGCCCCCTCAACCCATTCAATCTCGTCGGGCAACCTGTATGTCTGTGCGGGAAACTATAAACGTCCAAAGCGATGTCAGCCATAAACGTTAGTTTTTACAGCCCCGAAGATACCCACCGCCATCAGCCGTCAGCCGGGAGTCGACAGCCTGGAGCCGGGGACACGAACAGACAAGACATTCGACATCCGAGTGCGCTGTGCTATGTGCTGTGTGCGTACCGAGGGCCATTACACTCCGCAAAATGCTGCAAATGGAGAGGCGATCGTCCGCCGCCCCCGACGGCCCTCCACACGAATGTGTTGAAAATCTCTGACGCTAGCTGTCAATTCAATCGGAATTACGGCGGCGAAGGCGTGCTGGAAGGCGGAAGGCGAAGACACAGCGCCATTGGTGGTGATTTCATTCTATTCAAGCGCAATTCCATTTCAAGGATATTGCACCCGAAGGGCCCTGACGGAGCGATTTGCTGCGGCGGTGGTATTGTTTGAAAATTTAATTGCTCGACAATTAGCAGGTCGTTTCGACAGTTTGACGTGGGCGATGATGGCTGGGTGGGGGATCGATGGCGACTGGATGCAATTAATAATCCAATAATTCCACGCACCCCTGGCATCGATTAAACACGTGTTCGATTCGGCTGCGGCCAGCCGATGTCGAAAAGGCGAAGGATTCGCGCGTGTTTTCGCCCGTGTGTGCATGCGGGGGGATGGCGACGCGTGAATAATTAATATTCAATCACAATAAAGAAGTTGTCATCTGATTTGATGTTCCCCATCCGGAACTGAATAATGCAGCGCAGGCGGCGAAAGGGTTCCTGCGCCAGGTGGGCGACGACGGCTTTGCCGAGGAACTTTTTAAATATTTGATCGGCCTTGAACTTCTTCTCGCCCCACCGTTGCGAGGGATTGACTTTCTGGCCGGGTCTCAGCTGCGGCGGCGGCGGCGGCGGCGGGTGTGTGAGTGAGCATTGTGAGAAACCGCAGGTGAGCGCCTGGGAAGGGCACTCTAAACGTGATGAATTCATTATAAGGCTTACGGCGATTGTCCCTCGTCTATCCGCTGAAGGTGGGAAATCTCTTCTGAGCGGATGTACTGCTTAGGTGTGATGTAATTGAAAGGCGCTTATGGTTAGACCGCCCATTGGTGGACGGGTGGAAGTCATGCCAAACAGTGTGTGTCGGTGAGTTGGACATGCTTCCATTTGAAGCGAGCCTTCTGGCTTGGTGACAGATTGAACTATGTGCCACTAATTGATGGCAATTTCCCTTGAGCGGGTTATTCATGCACTAGATGAGACCTCTTCGAGATGAAGCTGTCATTGTTTTCTCAAGTAATAGTAATTTCGCCAATGGGAATGTGCCGGCAAAAGGTGACTTTTCACTCGTAAGACTATAATACACGCATCTCTTGAAATTCTAGCCCTATCCAATTCAGTTCAGGCAGGTAGTCCAAAGTGACCAGAAAATATGTTCTGGCTTGTGCGGACCTTACAAGCAATGGTTGATATCTTTCTTGAGTGGTATGAATGTTAAAAGGTTCAGCGAAAAAGACGAAGTTGGCGCTTCTGAAACCACATCCTGGAAATCTGCATATGTTTTAGATTAATCTCTTGAAGTTGACTAGTGACTGTTAAGACTGGGTGGGAAAAAAAGTCTTGCAGAAAAGACCTTATTTAGAACGGTGAATTCCAATTGCCGATAAGAGTTCTGGGATGAGTGTCTGGTCAGGCAGATTGAGCGTTTTGTTTCGAGAGTTGGCCATACTTCTGTGGTAATGAGGCAACTAACCAACCAGTAGACCATGTACTTTTTGTATAAGCAAGTGATGTTTTGCAGTGGCGATTGACATATGCATAAAATGCCTCCTAACCGGAGAGAGTACCTCATAACAGGTTCGTCCGCATAACAATTCTGTGGGATGTCGCAGAGGACCTACGTACACTGCGCGAGTAACTGCAAGTCAGGAAAGTTGGGTTCGATTTGAAGAATGCTTTTTGAAGAGGAGTTTAGGTGTAACTTCGGGTATACCTAATATATTGTACTCTCTAGAACGGAATTCTTTTCAAATAATCAGCGATTTCAGTCTAATCGCTGTGTTGGCTGGCTGTCTGTCTGCCGATTAAGATTATGGGGACTTGAAGAATATGCTGCATAAAATCCCTACACAGTGGCTTCTTGGACGACTCAATGATGTTTCTCCAGGTCCAGACAATCAGGTACGTGTTGCTACCATTATCACCAAGACGGGTAGGTGTGTACGTTCAATAGGAAAATTGGCTGTGCTCCTATGTTCCTGAAACATCGTTCCAGGGGGCCGGGATGTTTGATACTGATTTTTATTATGTAAAAATTATATTTTTGTATTCGTAGATATTTTTTGTGAGTCACTGTACAGCACGCGTACTATCCGTGCACTAGTACCATCTACACATAGCACTATCCGTACACCAGCACCATCGGCAAATCACACCACCCATCATCAAACAGAACCCACCACCCACCAGCAAAAACAATTTGTCGCAGTGAAAATCACACCATGCACCCACGAGAGTACTGTCGCGAGAAAGGCTCAGGAGCAAACCCTCAACAGCTGTGGGTAAAGCTTTCCTCATGTGTGCATGTGCGGTCATCGGTATGTGTGTTAAGCTTTCACGGATGTGTGCACTGGTATGTGTGCTCAACTTTCGTCTGATACTTGCTGGTAGTTAACGATAGACGATGGATGATCGATCTCAACACTCCGAATTTGACCGCGCGGGACACATCACCCCGATCAACATTGATATTTTGTTATTCGTTAGTTTGCAATAAATTAATTGAAACACAAGTTGAAGTTACTTGTGTTTAATTTTAATTGAATTTAATAATTTCTTATCGGCATTTCTCGTCGTCGTCGTTCCTAAACAACCGCGTTGTTCTTACCGTACGTCTTACCGCTTGTGTGTTCAGAAGAGCAAGAAAATTATTCCCAAGATATTCGTTATAAAATTAGAAGTAGGGCGAAGAATATCTACTTCGTGTAGAAGAAGTTCTTTTGTGCACCTTCATTTATGCATCCTTCTTTCAGCTTTGTAAAATGATTCAGGCCGACTAAAGTAGGATAAAGATATGTTATATTGACGAAAATACTGCCACCTGTGTTAATATCCACATAAGTTCGCAGCATGTTTAAGATTCCTGGATGAGAATGGATATCGGACCAGTACGGTTGACAATTGTTTCAGTTGTTCTTTCCGAGTGTAGCTATTAGAAGAACATTTATGTCCATGTGGAATAAATTCTGTCATACCGAAAAAACAAGAAATTATTAAAGAAATTATATTTGTATGAATCAAGGATAATTTTCATTTGTTTCTTGTTCTAAAATGTACTTCCGTTGCAACCATACATCCTGTTTTCCTTCAAATCCGCAACTTATTTGGTTCAGATTGAAAACGTCACAAAATGTATGAAGTGCGGATAAGTGCAGATTTTTCGCACTACTTCATCGACATCCGCTCACTTTCTGGATTGCGTTTTCTATAATAGGAAAATGTGTGCAACAAACCGCGAAGGACCAATGTTATCCCAACAAACCGGAAACGCGTCAAGAACATAAGTTTAAGCCAGTATAAATTCATATCATTCAAGCTAAGACCCGAATCCATCAACAGGGTCATGGGAAATCGTTGTGACAGTATGCGCTACTGCGAAGCAAGCCGAGGCACCAGTTGAACGACGTTGTCCTTTACAATTAGGGAAAACTAATAGGGCCATAGTGCAAAAACAGACGACGAGGCAAAGGTGTGAACAAAGCAAAAGGCGATCTTATGACCGATCGAGCCCTTATCGTATCATAACCTATGATAAGTGTCTATCCACACAAGCCGTCTACAGCGTCTCGCAATATCCTGGTAATGATATCCTCTCGCTGATTGCATCGTTGAGCTGCCTGTCAGCTTAGAATTGGCTTGAGATCATATGTACTTATGGTAGAACAAGCACAACACAAGTGATTGGTCCACGGTCCGTCCCAAACCAATGGCTGTTTGACCGTAACGAATGTAAAAGTGAATTAAGAAATCATTCTGATGGCCTTCATAAAAGCCAAACCCAATTTCAGTCCAAGTCCACTGCTACCTACGATTGGCTTTACATCCACAGTCGACAGCTGCTCACCTAATTTCACTTCACATTGACTCGCACAACATTCCCGGTCCCGAACCCAGTCAGTACTCCCGCAGTGCCCGCAATTCCATTGAATTCAAATGAAATTCGTCAAACCAGCAAAGTTGTGCCCCGAAATCAGAAGCGAGCAATCGAACGATTGAATGCGACTTCAATCAACTCGCCCACAGTTGGCAGCACTTGGAGGCACCCGGACAACCTTGGCATTCACCCAGCGCCCCACCGGAGCATAATTCAAGGACTTCCATTTTTTTGAAGCATAGTTTCAGCCGGGCCAACCATTCATCAATCGCCCTCAGCCACTCCCACTCACATGGCAGCCACCGCACTTATCCGGCTGCTATCTCTTTGCCGGCGATAACTTCTCGTCATGGCATGCGATAAGTTAGTTAAGGTGGACAATCAGAGTCATGAATGCTTTCACGTCGACGCACACATTCAATCCGGGGGGGGCCATTCATCAATGTTCTCTGGCTTGTTGTTCACTTCATTTGGCGCGTTTCTTATGCTACCTGCCCGGGCACGGGCCCGGGCCTAGTTGGCAAGCCCCCTCGGTCTCAATATCCCATCCATCTGCGCGGCCTGGCCTGGCCCGGCTCCCGCTCGTCGTCGATCCATTGAAGCCCGGTGATTCCATCTCATTTCCATTAATCAGTCCTGATTACATTCATCTTTTCGCAGAAGACGACGTCCGTCCGTCCTCCCGCCACCCGCACATACCGCACGCCGTCGAATATGTATCCGTTTATCTGACACACTGGGCCAGGGCCGGAATCCGGGGGAAACTCCAGGGAATTGTTATTCATGTCAGCCGGAGCGCATATTTCCGTCATAATCTCTTAAATAAATTCATTGTGCCTATCTTTGAAGTAATTTGAGGCTGACTGGCTGGTGAGCCGCTTGGTCTGCATTGTGTTGGTCCTTCCCGTGGCCCCCACTGTGGCCACATCACTTTATGACAGGCCCATGTATTGGAATATAATCATAAATAATCGATAAGTACGGGGGGGAGCTCCTTCTTACCTGGACCTCCACACCGAGTGGAGAAAGGACTCTCTTGTGCTGCCTCCCTCCCCAACACTTTCCTCCGCATTCCGCATGAGGAATTTGATGAATTTCTGTTGTTTCCTCGTTTTTTTTCCCTGCCAACAATTTCGTGCTGGAACAATGAGCCTAGGATCCATCATTCCACGAGAAGAAACCAAAAAAAAAAACGAGGAAGAAGATGCCAACCCAAACAGTAACGCATTCCAGTGTGGCCATGGGTGAGGAGGGTGGGCTTATGGATGAGGAAGCAGCAGCAGCCGCCCGTGATGACGATTTTGATAACGATGAAGATGATGGATTCCTTTTGGATTGGCCTACGCTCGCTCCCAGCAAGCGAATGCAAATGAAAAATCGTCCCAAGGATGAATGGCTGGCACGCCTCCGAGTGGAGGGGTTGAGGTTCGAATATTTGCGAATCAGTGAACTGGAACAGTCCTTCAAGGTTCGAGTGAAAATTCAGTTTTCAGTTCGCACATTCAACGACCGGCCGTGAGGAGATTTGCTGGTGGGATTAAATGGAGGCGGGGACCGCCTGCCGGCACGACGATTCTTCGGAATCGAAATCTACGGCTGAAGGGAGTGCATTCGATTTGTGTGAATTTAGAACGGGATGAGTGTTGTCTTGTGGGTGGATTATGGCTGGATGTAGAGCAGAGCAGAGATGTGAGCAATTTTACGGAATAGCAATGGAAAGGGCGTGAGCACATGGCAACACCTGGTTATAGTTTCGGTTCTTGGAATTTAATTATTTTTGGTGGGAGGTCTAATGGATGTCGGGAGTCTTACTTTGACTGAGACAATCGAGTGAATGAATAGAAATGATATGCGATGATCATAAAAATGAGGGCAAAACGAAGTATCCCATATGATGTCTTCAAAAATGGACAACATCGACGTCTTGGACAGAGCATCACAATGGGTTGTTATAACTTCGAGGACCTACCTCGTCTCCAGAGTAAATTGTAAGAGTAGCATCAGTACCGAGTTTAAGCGTAGGATAACTCTTGCTAACCGCTGTTTCTTTGGGCTCGAGATGCAATGCGTAATAGAGCCCTCTCTGGAATAACCAAGTTGACTCTATATAAGACACTGATCATCCCAGTCCTACTACACGGCCCAGAGGCATGAACAGTCTCGAAAGCGAATGAAGAAGTCTTTGGTCTCTTTGAGAGAAAAGTTCTGCGTGCAATCTTTGGTCCAGTTTCTGTAGGAGAAGATTCCAACACGAGCTGTACGTCGACATGAGCCTAGTTAGGCGTCTACGGATCCAACGCCTAAGATGGATAGGTCATGTAGAGCGCACAGACAACACAACTCCAGCCCGAAGAATCTGCGTTTAAGGTGGCGCACCCAAGTGTAGAAGGACCTCATCCAACTTGGTGTGCGAAACTGGAGACAGTTAGCCAGAGATGGCGCTAGTTGGAGAGGCTTGTTGGTTGAGGCCGAGGTCCAGACCGGACTGTAGCACCATACAAAGAAGAAGAAAATCATCAAAATTTCTTCGTTAAGTCTCGTTAAGTTTCGTTGAGGCTCACTGAGTTTCGTTAAGTTTCGTTAATTTTTGCTTATTCTAGTTTAATTGAATTCAATCGCTATTCCCGTCAGTGATAGTAAATAGTGGAATTGCTCATACGTTCCTAGCTTGCTCTCTCGATCAACTGTGTCCTTTTATGATACCAAGGATAGTCCTCTTTGGCTCTTTTGCGATTGAGCTCTGGCTGAATCATTCTGATGCCTTTCAACTATTCACATTATTGCCTGTAGTAAGAGTTTACAGCGGAGAGGGGGAGAGTTAAAGTACGTCAAGCGATCAATATCATGGGATGGTTCTCTGGTCTGGTACCCAATATAGGCAAATTTTTTGAACTAAACGCCAATCTCACTAAGAGATGACAGATTTTTAAGAATTCACTGATGCAAATATATGCTTGACACGGCTAGGGGTTAGCGTACAAGGCGTTCGACCGAGATCTTCGTGGGAACCTCTGAAGTGCTCTGCAGGAGTATGGGATTGAGATCCCTTTTATGAGCGCCTCTCAGTGTCCATACACAAGCCTGAATACCTGTGTTCGGGTTAATAGTGCTAAATCATCATTAGCCACCAAGTACGTTGAATTTAGTCAATGGGGCGTCTTCGTAAGTTTCCAGATATAATATTGCCATGACATCGTGTCGCCTTGCCTAAAACCGTTTTCGACATTGAAGGTCTCGATGAGTTCGTTACCGACCTTGATAGAGCAGAGACAACCTGGCGAGTTTTTCAGGAATGTCAAAACTAGACATGGCGCTATATAGCTTGTCTCTATGCGCGCTGTCATATCCGGCCTTGAAATCGACGAAGTAGTGGGAAGACCTGGTCTATTGTGGACTTTCCTGGCCTGAAACCGCACTGATATGGACCTATCAGATTGTAAATGAGCGGCTTCAGGTGCCTTGACGAAATGGCAAGAAGGGTTTTATAGGCGATGTTTACGAGACTCGTCCCTCAGTGGTTGGCGCAGTCAAATGAATTTCATTTCTTGTGTATAGGGCAGCATAGAGGTTCCTCTCGACGAAGATGCTTTTCCTATGACCATATCTGATAAATGATTTCATGTATGCGCCTAACCAGGTCATCCCTTTTAAAGCAGCTGCTCCGAGAACTATGTGTGTTCAAAGATGCCAACTACTTTCTTCATCTGGTGTTTCCAGCTAAGCCTCGACATGTGTGCTTTGTCCCCGAGAAACGTACGAGGTGAGAGATGAGGGGCACAATAATTCCACACTTACTTGCTTACTTATTAGCCCGCCAATCCATGGAGTTTCTGACCATGAGCAATTGCTGTCTTAGTTCGTCAATGGACCTGGTCTGTTGCTTCCTGTCATTGAGACCAAGCTGTATAACATCCGCTATGACTTGGTCCCTACACCGAAGGTTCCACCTTCCTCTCCTCCTGGAGCCAGGAGACTCGCATTCCAAGACCCACTTAGCTGGAGCGTTGTTGTCCATTCGCTCGATGTGTACGAGCCATTGTAGTGGACCGATTTTTGCCTTCCCGATTACATCCACATCATGGTACAGCTCGTAGTGTTCGCGGTTTGTACTTCTTCTCCATTCGCCTTCCTCGCACACGGGACCAAATATAAGACGTAGCACTTATCTTTCGAAGGCACCAAGAATCAGCTCTGAAGTCTTCGACTCCATAAAGCAGGACTGGCAAAATAAGAGTCTTGTGGAGCATGACTTTGGTCCTTCAAGTCAGGAGTTTCGAACCCAGTTGTTTTAACAGACAGAAGTACCATCGGTTTCCAATTACGATTCTACGTCGGATCTCCATTACGATGCCATTTGTGAAGTCTACGTTTGCCCTCGAGGTAGACAAACTCCTTTATTACCTTGAAATTGTATCGAAATCGATTGTGTTGTTTTAGCCAAGATGGTGTGCGGCGGACCATTTCTTGCTCGACAGCATATATTTGGTTTTGTCCGTGTTGACCTTAAGACCAGCTTACGGCGCTTATTCTTCAATTCCCACTTTAACCCGTTGGGACCTCGAGACGATGACAATGTCATCATCGTATCCCAACAGCTGAACTGACTTATGCCCTCTATGTTGACTTTTGCCCGCCGCACTATCTTCTCCGTACTAAATTGAAGAAATGTGGTCAGGGCTTTGCACAGTTCCTTGCGATCAATGATTTCGTCAGTAGCCATGAAATCGATAAAAAGTTGGTAAGTATCGATTTGAAACTCACTGGTCTTCTCAAGAATCTGCCTTAGTGTGAAGATTTGGTCTATAGTCGCTGTGTCGACCGGGTAGCCGAACTGGTAAAAGCTGAGTAGTGCGGTGCAAAACGGGCTTAGATGCTGTTCGGTGGAAATGAACTTGTCGGCGACGTTGACCATTGATATATCCCCGTAGTTGTTGCAAGAGGTAAGATCGCCCTTTTTGTGGATGGGGCATATGAAGATACTCCAGTCGTCGAGCATGCTTTCGTCTTCCCAAATTCGGCTTATGATCTGGTGCATGCTCCAAGAATCTTTAAAATGATCTTATGATAAGCAATCTGAGCTTGCGGCCTGTTTTCAAGCCTTTTAATGACTTGGCCGACTTCTTTTAAGCCAGTTGGGAGAACTACCTCTTCCACAATACCACCACAATGTAGCTTAAAATGGTAACGTACATATTTCAAACATGTCATGTATGCTTTGAGACCCCTATTTCTGATTTATGGAACTGTCCTCATACGGATCTCTGTATAGTTACTGGTGATTATTGATGGACATCGGTAGGACTGGATCATTACTCAAAGTGGGGACCAAATCGCAACTCAAGACATCCCTTTAATCCTTTCTTGAGAATATTGTCAGAAACTCTGCTACTACTTTACAAAACAGATTCAATGAGAGGCAGATTTGAATCGCTTCGACGCATAACGATGAAATGGTCTTAATTTCAACAATTTCACCCGTTTACACCCCTTGGTGCTGTATAATCATTTGCAGTGAATTCAATTTCGAAGGAATTGAACAAGGTTACACCTCATTAAGCACGTAACCCACCCCTTCCCTGGCAAAGTTTACAATTAAATGGAGACAATAAGCCACTCACTCCGACACATCCTTCCCCTTCCCTCGATCGAATCTCCGAAGCGGGTAAAAAGTTTACGAATAATTCGCAGACATTAGCATCCGTTGCTGCAAGCGGGGTTACCTTGCCCTACCGTCGTCCCAATCAAGCTCATCTGCACGCCTGACTGCACCCAACCCCATTCCACTTGCATTACAATAAAGCCCCGCCAGCACTTTGCCC